>JASVEL010012046.1:0-291042 GCA_032618575.1 Nicotiana noctiflora | reverse complement strand
TTCCAATCACAAAAACACCATCCTAAACATCAAAATCACCATTTACACACGAATTCAAGCCTAAGTTTCTTCAAAACTTCCGAAACTAATATTCAATCCAAAACCCGATCAAACGATGTCCGAATGACCTGAAAATTTGCAGACATATCCAAAATCACATAACGAAGCTACAAAAATTGTCGGAATTCCATTCCGACCCCGGATCAAAATCTCACCTACCATCTGGTTTCCGCCAAAATTCAACCTTCACCAATTCAAGCCTAAATCTACACCGAACCTTCGAATTATATTCCGATTGCTCTCCTAAGTCATAAATAATCCCCCGAAACTAGTCGAATCATCGGAATCCGATTACGAGCACTCTAACTCAATAGTCAACTCTAGGTTGACTTCCCATATTCAAGCTTCCTTCAAACATGCTATTTGTTTCATTTTCAACCTGAATCGCTCCCTCACCCGATATACTCTAATACTGATATAAAAGCATAAGATATGTAAATGCAATGTAACGGGGTGGTAATTCCCGTAACGACGGGCCGGGTCGTTACAACTACACAGAATATTGCTGCAATCTTAAATATAATGAATATGGTAGATACATCAACCTCTTTGCAGTACAAGGGGATAATAGGTCTATTATTATTACACCAGAAATCACATTAAATGCTGGGTGGAGTGTGTTAGCTCAGAAAATCCTTAGATTCATTAATGTCTCTGACAAAGGGAAGAGGATTCAGTTGGAAGTCTTTCCTCGATTGGAATCTTCATTCAAGAAAGCAATCAGAACCAGCAGATGGCAATCAGAAGGAACGAAATCATCTCCAATCAAAATCAACAAGTCCAAGATCTCAATCCCAGGTGGAACAGAGTTAACCGGAGAAAAATGTTTTGCACAGATGCATTGTAGGCAAAGTTATGTCCTCCGCAAAGAAATCACCAACCTTACGACATCAGAAGGTGGGCATGCAACAATTGGAAGTCGGCTATCAGTATCAATGTCTATGAGATAAATGACTTTCAGTCTCTTTGAATTCCCGTCGAGGAAGGAAGCAGAGCATGTTCTCAATGGAGAATGGCAATGGAAGAAGTCTAAAGTTGACCTAGACAGGTGGAGCCCTACCACTGGATGCTGTCCGGAAGAGGTAAAGCAGGACTGGGTGTGGATCAGGCTATTGGGTCTACCGGTAAACTTTTGGTCAGAAAAAGTGTTCAAAATCATAGGAGAGCAGTGCGGGGGTTGGATCGAAAACAGAGGAGGAAACGGTGCTCAAAAACCATTTTTTTGGGGCAAGGATCAAAGTGAGGGGGATGGAAGTGAGGTTCCTAGAGAGCTAGTACCAGAGAGTGATGGGCGTTTATATAAAATTCCGATCTGGTGTGAACTTCGGGCGACGGTGATAGCGGTATACTTGAGGGAAGAAGAAGAGGGAGGCAGAAACCTGTTGGGAAATGAAAAAGGTCCTTACCCGTTGGCTTATAAGGGGATCCACTTCGAAAAGGGTGAAAGGTCTGCGCCTTTTAGGGATAGTCACGTGGGTTCTCTGATGGGAGGGGAGGGTTTTAAAAATATTGCACATGTGACTGTCACACGTGACTATCAGACCAAGTCACAAAAGGAGAAGTTGGGCCCCAAACACAAATTGGGCCCAAATCAGATACATCAGTCTTTCAACTTATGATGTAATGGCCCAGTCCATTCAGCCCTTCCAACCCCTAAAGAATTATGAAAATTTTACCACCTATAGAATAGGTTAGTACCCTATTTATAACATATAAATACCATTTTAAAATTTTACATTATATAAATACCTTTTTTAGTTTGTAGCAAAAAATTTAAATTTAATACCTTCCTATAATTAAGCCTTAATAAATGGTACAAAATATTTTTCTCTCACCAAATTAACGTATAACTCCCGCTTTTCATCCTTTCTCTTTCTTCTTAAATCTTAATACAATTTTTACTCTTCATCCACAAACACTCTTCTTATACACATTATAGCCCGTCTCTGCCATTAACAGAGGAAAGTTCCGCCATTTTCACACTATATCCTCACGCGGCAGAGATTCCCAGTAAACCCTATTTGAGATATTTTAATCTTGAACTTGTATCTGTATGATACCATATATCTTAGCATATTTTAGTAATATATAACATGTATTGAATTTGTATCCATCGACAGATAGAAAAGCAAATCGCACAGTTTGGAATCCTCTTCCTCTGTTTTTTGTCCTTCACGTTTATACGATTTTAACATAGAGAAGAATACATATTGCTGTTGTATCTTTAAGTTTGTTAACTAAAATTAGGGAAATAAAATTTGATTTAATTTTCTTCCGTTTTATCTTCTTCAACGTCCCATAAATTGTGCAGATACGTTACATAATTTGCGCTAAATACAGTTAAATACATCTTAATACATATCCAGTTTAACTGGAATTCCTGTTTGTGCGGCGTTATTTTATGTTGTATTCTTGAATACAATACATTTAATACATTATATACATCGTCAATTACAGTAAAACAAATCTATACCAAGTTATAGGAAAGGGTTTCTATTTATTGCTAATTAGGTCTTAAAGATTGTGCTTTGGTTATTTATCCAAATTTGTACCCCGTTATACTATCGGGCTAAAAAAGTACCTACCGTTAATAAAGTAGGCAAAAAAGTACCCAATTTTAACGGGCCTCCTACGTGGCAACCGGCAATTTGACCCGCCCCAGTAATGGGGCCAAAAAAGTACCTCTACTTTGGTTATTTATCCAAATTTGTACCTCGTTATACTATCAGGCTAAAAAAGTACCTACCGTTTTTTTAGTTTAACCCGCCCCAAATTTTAGTTAAACAAACCAAAAATTAAATAACAAAATACAATACATGTAGGACCACAAATTATAATAAATATGATAAACAAACCAAAATCTCACCCTTTTTAGTTAAATACAATACATGTAGGACCACAAATTATAATCCTTAAACCGCAACAAAAAGAATATAACAGATGGGGATTATTCAATAACAAAATACAAACCCCACCAGTAACAAAGACCAAAAAACAATGGAATTTGCCGGATAGGGTTAAATCGTCAAACCCAAAAAGCACCAGCAACAACCACAAAACAAATACAGGGTTAAATCGAGTATGAACACCACATGCAAACAAAAAAAATAAAGTCGGACACACCTCCAAATTCAAAAATACATATACATACAAATCAGTCAAAATCCTAGTCAAACAAAACAAAAATCAAACTAAACCCGACAAAAATCAGACGATTTAGATGAATAATGTTGCGTTTAACTAAAATTTGGGGCGGGTTAAACATTACTGGTTAACCCTATCCGGCAAATTCCATTGTTTTTTGGTCTTTGTTACTGGTGGGGTTTGTATTTTGTTATTGAATAATCCCCATCTGTTATATTCTTTTTGTTGCGGTTTAGGGATTATAATTTGTGGCCCTACATGTATTGTATTTAACTAAAAAGGGTGAGATTTTGGTTTGTTTATCAGATTTATTATAATTTGTGGTCCTACATGTATTGTATTTTGTTATTTAATTTTTGGTTTGTTTAACTAAAATTTGGGGCGGGTTAAACTAAAAAAACGGTAGGTACTTTTTTAGCCCGATAGTATAACGGGGTACAAATTTGGATAAATAACCAAAGTAGAGGTACTTTTTTGGCCCCATTACTGGGGCGGGTCAAATTGCCGGTTGCCACGTAGGAGGCCCGTTAAAACTGGGTACTTTTTCGCCTACTTTATTAACGGTAGGTACTTTTTTAGCCCGATAGTATAACGGGGTACAAATTTGGATAAATAACCAAAGTAGAGGTACTTTTTTGGCCCTTAAAAGGGTTTCTATTTATTGCTAATTAGGTCTTAAAGATTGTGCTTTGTGAAAAATTCTCAAGAATTATTAATGACCCTTTCCAGTTAGAATCCAAACCATCTCAACAAAAGAAAAGTCAGTAGACGTGGAATTAGTCGAAGTCAGAGACAGAACATGCAACGAAACTTTGGTATCTCACAAAGATCCTGAAGAGACAGAGCTTTCGACAAAGTCTGCCAATACATCTACCATGGAGATCATTAAAGTAGCGGAACAACAAGAAGCAGACACATAGGAAAATAATTTCATGCCAATTGGGGAGGGAAGTATTTTGGGGGAATGGTCCATAGAAGTTCTTGCTCTAAATTCTTTAACAAGTGAAGAAGAGGATGATCCTGATTTTGATGCAACACTCTGGGTGCATCAAATATTATCAAATTGAGCAAGGAATTTGGGGTGGAGTTTAAAGGGTGCGAGAAGGAAGCTTTCCAATTATTTATGAAGATTGACAGCAAAAGGAGACATGCAGTGGCACTAGAGGGGGGATTCTCATTATGTGGCACAGCAGAGTATGGGAAGGGGAGATTAGCAGTGTGGGGGCTTTCCCCATCACAATCAAGTTCAGTGGAAACTACAACAATATGTTTGGCATTTGTGTAGCATTTATGCTCCTAATGACTGCTAGAGGTCTATTCAATGGGCCTTGGGTGGTATGTGGGGACTTCAATACAGTTAGATACCCATCAGAGAAGAAGAACTGCAACAGGTTTACCAGGTCAATGCTAGAATTTTTAAAATTCATCAATGATATGGGATTAGTAGATTTGTAGTTACTGGGAGGGAGGTTCACATGGAAGAAAGGGGTTGATCACAATATTGCTGCTAGACTGGACAAATTCCTAGTATAAGAAGAATGGGATGTAGGGTTTAGGAAAATTCACCAGTCAATTTTCCAGAGTTACATCAGATCACTTACCTCTGTTACTTCGAAGTGGGAATTGGGAACCAGTTAAGTCCTATTTCAAGTTTGAAAACTGGTGGTTGTTAGACTAAAGGTTTCAATGAAAGAATTAAAATTTGGTGGGAGTCTTTCTCCTGGGAAGGAACTAGTCCTAGCCTTCAAGCTGAAAGCTCTGAAGGGGAAACTCAAAGAGCGGAGTAAATCAACTCAAAGCAATCTGAATATGCAGAGATTGAACTTGCTGGGCCAACTAGCTGAATTGGAAGAGGCACAAGAATTGAGGATGTTGAATGAAGAAGAGAAGTTCAAAAAAGCTACTTTATTGATTGAATTTGAGGAAAATGCTAGGAAGGAAGAGATAGCATGGAGGCAAAGATCTAGAGCAGTTTGGTTGAAGGAAGGGGACAGAAACATCAAGTTCTTTCACAGAACTGCGAATGCACACAAGAGGTACAATAATATTGACAAGCTAAACCCTAAGGGGTTGGCCTGGTGGCAATTGACTTGAGCCTTGGGGTATGCTCGCTTTCAATGTCTCAAGTTCAAAACCCACTGGGTGCAAACAATTTCTGAGGGCCATCGGACCGGGTAAAACCTGAATTAACTGTGGTGCACTTGTGGAAAACTCCTTACCGAGGGCCTGTGCACCCCCGGGATTTAGTTGGGTCTCATAGAAACTCGGACACCCGGTGTAACTAAAAAAAAAAATATTGACAAGCTACAAGTGAATGGAGAAACAGCGGAGACCCTGCAAAAATAAAAAGAGAGATTGTTGCCTTTTATCAACAACTTTATGCCGAGCCTGAGGAGTGGTGATCACAGTGCAGCTTAAGGGACTGCCCCACCATCCACACAGAAGAAAACCATATGCTACCGAGTCCAATTGAACCACAAGAGGTACGGGAGAGTGTAAAGCATGTGCAGGGGACAAAGCCCCAGGTCCAGATGGCTTTACCATGGCCTTCTACATCCAATGCTGGGATGTGATAGGCCCAGAGGTGATTGCAGCGGTACAACACTTCCAGATAAATGGGACTTCTGAAAAAAGCTTCAATGCAACTTTTGTGGCTTTGATTTCAAAGAAAGTCGGAGCAGAAGAATTGAACGACTTCAGACCTATTAGCTTGATAGGGAGTTTCTACAAAATTATATCAAAGATTTTGACAGAAAGACTAAAAAAAGTCATTGGAAAATTGATGGACACTCGATAGATAACTTTTATCGAAGGAAGGCAAATCATGGATGCTGTTCTGATTGCAAATGAGTGTGTTGATGATAGAATGAAGAGCAAAGAACCAGGCATTTTGTGTAAGCTGGACATAGAAAAGGCTTATGACCATGTGAACTGGGTGTTTCTGCTGGGAATCCTACTGAAGATGGGCTTTGCTGAGAGATGGATCAAGTGGATCAAGGTCTGCATAAGCACTGTCAAATTTTCAATTCTGATAAATAGATCACCTGTGTAATTTTTTTCTTCTCGGAGAGGCTTGAGGCAGGGGACCCTATATCCCCCTTTCTATTCATTTTGGCAATGGAAGGTTTAAATAGTTTGTTTAAATCTGCTAAAGCCAACAGTTGGATTAAGGGATTCAGGGTGATTTCAAGAATCGTAGAGTCAATGGAAGTGTCCCACCTGCAATATGCAGATGATACATTGGTGTTTTGTGATGCTGATAGAGATCAAGTTCTTCTCCTGAGAGTGATATTCACCCTGTTTGAAGCTATTTCTGGATTACATATTAACTGGAATAAGAGCTTTATCTATTCAGTTAATGTAGTAATGGAGATTAATAGCTTGGTGAATATTCTGGGAAGGAAAGTAGGATCACTGCCAACAGTTTACCTGGGAATGCCCCTTGGAGCAAAAAGCAAATCTAAAGGGATTTGGAATGGTGTAGTTGAGAAGTGTGAAAAGAAGTTAGTCAGCTGGAAAAGCCAGTATTTATCTTTGGGAGGGAGACTTACACTAATCAACAGTGTACTGGATGCTAGGCCAACCTATATGATGTCCTTTTTTACTATGCCTGTAAGTGTAGCAAAAAGACTTGATGCACTGAGGAGAAACTTCCTATGGCAAGGAGCCAGTGAGAAGAGCAAGATTCACCTAGTCAGATGGGATGTTCTCACAACAAGCAAAAAAGAAGGGCGTATGGGGATCATGAACTTGAAGACCCAAAATCAAAGTTTGTTGATGAAGTGGCTATGGAGGTTTGCCACCTCAGAACTATCCTTGTGGAAAAATGTGATTGAGGAAAGGTATGGGAAGGAAGGCAGCTGGACAACCAAACCTGTGAACACTCCTTATGGGGTTAGTCTGTGGAGATCTATTAGAAAATCAATGGCCAAAATTCTGTAATATGTCTAGTCTTAAAGTTGGCAATGGTATGAAGATTTCTTTCTGGGAAGACAAATGGCTTGGACAAAGAACCATGAAGCAGCTATTCCTAGACATCTACAATCACAACCAACAACAAGTTTCATATGTAGTAGAATTGTGGACAGACCAAGGGTGGAATCTCACTTTCAGAAGACTCCTAAATGATTGGGAAGTTCAAAGGAGTGACAGAATTTTATAACATTTCAGAACAATTTAAAGGGACCTCTAACACTGAGGATAGGGTGCTTTGGCAAGGAGGAAAAGAGGGCAAGTATTCTGTAAGTTCTGCCTGCAAGATTTTCAACCAGTCTAACAACTAGAATGATCAGTGGCCATGGAAGATGGTATGGATAGTAAGAATTCCTTACAAAGTTGCTTGTTTTACTTGGTTATTAGCAAGAGAGGTAGTCCTGACATTAGATAATCTCACCAAGAGAGGTTATCAAGTGGGAACCAGACGTCACCTGTGTGAAACTCAGGAGGAGACAGTCATCCATCTTTGTTTGCACTGCAGTGTCACTGATCAACTGAGGGGGATCCTATGGGTTATGCCAAGAAGAATCAAGGAAGTCCTAAGTAGTTGGAAAAGAGATGGGGAACAATCCAGCCAGAAGGAGAGATGGAAGATTGTCCCGGCTTGTATATGGTGGACAATATGGAAAGAAAGGAATTATAGATGTTTTGAGGATAACAATAGTTCAATACAAAAACTGAAGATAGTTGTTTAATGCTCTTTTATTTTTGGTGTAAACAGGAATATCTAGAAGAGAATTTTTGATATTTTAGATCAGTTGTGAGTATTATAGAACCTTAGGCCTCTCTTCTGGTTTCCCCCTTGTAATTATCAGTAGGTTAAACTCTTAATGTAACCATTGTCATATTCAATACAAACATATTACCTTTAAAAAAAAAAAAGAAATTCTTGAGTACTACTGTAAACATGGTTACCAAATGAACATAGTAAATCTAACTTAGGGTACTACTTGCCTACTTGGTGTAGAATATAGGCAATATACAATCAACTTTCAATATGCAGAAAACGGGGATCATAAAAGAAAAAAGAGGGTTATGTTACCTCTTTGGACCAAATTCAGACTGTAATAAATGGCAAGTCATAGAACAGCTTCAACACCATGAACAGAGTAAATCTAACTTAGGGTACTACTTGGTATAATAGATGTGGTATTGAAAGGAAAAAACCATTGGCTATTAGTATTATGGAGATGCTAAGCCACCTTGTCTCTGATTTTAGCTTGAGCCATGGAGAAAAGTCATCTAATGGTCTATCCCATGAAATGGGAAATACAATATTATCACAACATCTTTCCAAAATTATTTGATCTGGGCAGGTGCAACCTTTATTCAGTGAGCTACTGACTGCTGCTTTAGAACTCATTGCATCATGTCGTTGCTCTGGCGATACTGGCTGCCCTAACTGTGTACAAGTTAGTACTTAATTACCAATTACTTTATGCTTTTGTCCTCCCTGTTTATGAAAGATCTAAAGTCATACTTTTTAAGTATTGCAGAATATTTCTTGTCACGAGTACAATGAGGTTTTGCACAAGGATGCCGCCTTAATGATAATTAAGGTTTGATGATAGAAAAATTGTTTGAAGTTAAAGAAGCATAGGAGCATTCTTTACACCTGCTAATGCCGAGCTTTGTTGTTCATGCAGAGTGTATTGAAGGAGGAAGAATCCTACGAGTTGTCTTAGGTGTTTTGCTTGGTGCCTTGCTTGTAGGAGTCACCATTGCTTGTTGAAGTAGAAGTTCTTTCCACATGAACTTAGATATACTTGTCATACTTGTTGGGGGGGGGGAAATTAAAAGCAAGTAGACCAAAATACTATTGCGTCGAGTGTGCCGAACATTTCAGATTTGTTTTACAACTAGATGAGGAAAGGCAGATCTTTTGCATTTATACTTGGTTTTGAGTTCACAATTGAACCTATACCTACTTTGCGAAAAAATTTGCAAGCCTATCCACTTTACGATCAACTTTCGACTTATCGGGTCAGAAGTTAAAAAAAATTTAGTCTGAACTGATAAAAAATTCCGATGCATTTAAGGCCAAGTAGGTCCGAAGTGCAGCCAATGGTTCCATGCTAGGCAAGTTTTAAGTGATGAATGGCACTTCAGACTTTTGGTCTGAAGTTCAACCAATAGTTTTATGCATTCAGGTCAGCAAGTATGACGTGAAAAATTATACTTCAGATGCACTTAAGGCTAATAAGTAAAGTAAAAAATTGCACTTCAGATGTACTTAAGGCCAAATAGTATATAGTAGAACCAACGTTTTCATACACTTAAGACTAAATATGCCCGAAGTGCAAATTGTCCAGAAATAAAAATTTGGTTTTCGAATTTTAACAATTCAATATATGATTTAATACCTAAATCTACTTCAAATTAGCTCAAATTTGAAACATAACTTCCAAATATCATCGAGAACAAATTCCAATCATCAATTTGTCAAAACAACAATAAATATAACAAACCTATTTTGCAATTAAGAAAAAGAAAAAGAAGAAATCTTGAGCAATAGTAAAAAATAAAGTGGTACAACACAGCTCACCATTGTAACATATCATAAACTACTTTAAAATATGTTTACAACCACCATATGAAATCACTATCACTTGAAGAATAAGAAGAGAAAGAGACCTGAAGTTGTTTAAAAAGTAGGTGCAAATTAAAAAAAAAAACAAAAACAAAAGTGGGCATAGGTTAAATGAGGCGCGACCAAATAGGGCACTAATTTTTGCGGAAAGGCTCGTATACGGCCCCAAAATTGCAATCTTAAAATTGTTCGTAGGTGTTCGGTTTTTGAGAAATCAATCGAAATAGCCTCTCAATCAATCGCTTAAGCTAAAAATAGCTAGTGTATGTATAATAAATGTATATTTAATACATAACTTATGTATATAACATGATATAATTGATCTATAATTTATGTATATCGATTACGAAAAATAAATAATAAATTCAGACGGCTATTTGTGTCAAAATTCCTTAATTTTTGGATAAACAAATCAATCATCATTATATCCGTTTAGTGACGGATAAAGAATGATATTAATTTCCTTTAATAATTAATAATAAATTAGAGTATAAATTATAATTTGCTTAAGTTTCCAATTAACATTAAAAGGTTACGTGCTATAATACGTATTTTGACATGCAGTCAATGCTAAACATAGATGTATGAGCTATAATCCGACCTTACAATACTCAGAATATATTAATCGTTCCCCCCGCCCCAAATACGTATAACGGGCGTCGAGGCCGTCTCCAACTGGGCGCAGACGCCGTAAGCATCAAGACCGTCCTCGACCATAGAATGTGGTCCGTCACCGCCTACAACTCTTTCGTCAAAGACGACTCCTTGCGGGTACGCCCGCAACAGGTTTCATAAAACGGATTCAATCTCCAAAGAAAGTCAACTATCATAATTGAAGACCTATAAATACCGGGGCAACCACGAAAAAAGGGGGTTCCACTCTCTCCCCATGGGGGCTCTAAGAAATACAGAGCACGAAACAGAGTGAGAATCACCATCAATAATACAAGGCAACAGTAGATCCATGAAAATATGACTGTAAGGATCTGAACCTCTTCATGGAGAGGCAGATTAACCCATCATCATGAATAAAAGATCACTAAATATCCCCTGTTATCTCTACATGTGTCTACATTATCTTTTTCCTTTATTAAATTTCAGATGTGCTACGACCTGCTATGATTGGCCCTTTAGTTTTAATCATTGTTTTGAGTTCATAAATGTTCATAAATATTTCGGGTCAAACAATTTGGTGCCGTCTGTGGGGATTTCATAGCAAGGTCGCACAGCTTTCCCTGAAGTCACAAACAAAGGGAAAACAACGAACGAGGGGTTGAAAGCCCAATCAGAACGAGCCTGATTCGTCTAAAAAAATGATGAATGAAAAGAGAAAAATCAACAAAAGTTCAATTACGGTTGAACTGAGACTCAGGCTATGAGCCTTCGCCAATGTAAGCTCAACAACAGTTGAAGTAGAACTCGGGCTACGAGCCCTCGACTCTAAAAGTCAACAAAAGTTCAATTACGGTTGAACTGGACTCAGGCTATGAGCCTTCGCCAATGTAAGTTCAACAAACAATTGAAGAAAAACTCGGGCCATGAGCCCTCGACTCTAAAAGTCAACAAGAGTTCAATCACGGTTGAACTGGGACTCAGGCTATGAGCCTTCGCCAATGTAAGCTCAACAACAGTTGAAGTAGAACTCGGGTTACGAGCCCCCGACTCTAAAAGTCAACAAAAGTTCAATTACGGTTGAACTGGGACTCAAACTATGAGCCTTCGCCAATGTAAGTTCAACAACAGTTGAAGTATAACTCGGGCTACGAGCCCTCGACTCTAAAAGTCAACAAAAGTTCAATTACGGTTGAACTGGGACTCAGGCTGTGAGCCTTCGCCAAGGTAAGTTCAACAAACAGTTGAAGAAAAACTCGGGCCACGAGCCTTCGACTCTAAAAGTCAACAAGAGTTCAATCACGGTTGAACTGGGACTCAGGCTATGAGCCTTCGCCAATGTAAGCTCAACAACAGTTGAAGTAGAACTCGGGCTACGAGCCCTCGACTCTAAAAGTCAACAAAGGTTCAATTACGGTTGAACTAGGACTCAGGCTATGAGCCTTCGCCAATGTAAGCTCAATAATAGTTGAAGTAGAACTCGGGCTACGAGCCCTCGTCTCTAAAAGTCAACAAAAGTTCAATTACGGTTGAACTGAGACTTAGGCTATGAGCCTTCGCCAATGTAAGTTCAACAAACAGTTGAAGAAAAACTCGGGCCACGAGCCCTCGACTCTAAAAGTCAACAAGAGTTCAATTACGGTTGAACTGGGACTCAGGTTATGAGCCTTCGCCAATGTAAGTTCAACAACGGTTGAAGTAAAACTCGGGCTACGAGCCCTCGACTCTAAAATCAACAAAAGTTCAATTACGGTTGAACTGGGACTCAAGCTGTGAGCCTTCGCCAATGTAAGTTCAACAACAGTTGAGGTAGAACTCGGGCTACGAGCCCTCGACTCTAAAATCAACAAAAGTTCAATTACGGTTGAACTGGGACTCAGGCCATGAGCCTTCGCCAATGTAAGTTCAACAACAGTTGAAGTAAAATTCGGGCAACGAGCCCTCGACTCTAAAATCAACAAAAGTTCAATGTAACGACCCGGCCCAACACTGTGTATATATTGTCCGCTCTGGCATACAGTGCCTATTCCAAGAACCACTGTACCCTCAGGGTTTTGTTCCTCACGAAGCCTGTTACAGGAACCACTGGGGAAAAGGCCTATACACATGTTGGTCCAGCATCTTTACTTAACTAGCCCAGGACTCCCTCTCAATTCCGATGTGGGATATTTGGAGAACTACAGTGCCTGTTCCAGGAACCACTGTACTCCGCCCACCAACAAGGATTCAACGTCCTCGTTGAGGGTACCCAACGCATCGTACTTAGAGAGTCGGCTCTGATACCAATTGTAACGACCCGGCCCAACACTGTGTATATATTGTCCGCTTTAGGCCTAGCCCGCACGGTTTTGTTCCTCCCCAGGCCTGTTACAGGAACCACTGGGGAAAAGGCCTATTGTAGTATCAGAGTTGGCCCGGAAGCTGGCCCCATACCCACAATATATTGTCCCCTCTGGCATACAGTGCCTGTTCCAGGAACCACTGTACCCTCAGGGTTTTGTTCCTCACGTGCTTGTTCCAGGAACCACGTGAGAAGGCCTATACACATGTTGGTCCAGCATCTTTACTTAACTAGCCCAGGACTCCCTCTCAATTCCGATGTGGGATATTTGGAGAACTACAGTGCCTGTTCCAGGAACCACTGTACTCTAATAGTGTCCATGAACAGTGTCCGTGAACAGTGAGAAGGCCTATACACATGTTGGTCCAGCATCCTTACTTAACTAGCCCAGGACTCCCTCTTAATTCCGATATGGGATATTTGGAGAACTACAGTGCCTGTTCCAGGAACCACTGTACTCCAGAGGGGATAATATATTGTGGGTATGGGGCCAGCTTCCGGGCCAACTCTAATACTACAATAGGCCTTTTCCCCAGTGGTTCCTGTAACATGCCTGGGGAGGAACAAAACCGTTCGGGCTAGGCCTAAAGCGGACAATATATACACAGTGTTGGGCCGGGTCGTTACAATTGGTATCAGAGCCGACTCTCTAAGTACGATGCGTTGGGTACCCTCAACGAGGACGTTGAATCCTTGTTGGTGGGCGGAGTACAGTGGTTCCTGGAACAGGCACTGTAGTTCTCCAAATATCCCACATCGGAATTGAGAGGGAGTCCTGGGCTAGTTAAGTAAAGATGCTGGACCAACATGTGTATAGGCCTTCTCACGTGGTTCCTGGAACAAGCACGTGAGGAACAAAACCCTGAGGGTACAGTGGTTCCTGGAACAGGCACTGTATGCCAGAGGGGACAATATATTGTGGGTATGGGGCCAGCTTCCGGGCCAACTCTGATACTACAATAGGCCTATTCCCCAGTGGTTCCTGTAACAGGCCTGGGGAGGAACAAAACCGTGCGGGCTAGGCCTAAAGCGGACAATATATACACAGTGTTGGGCCGGGTCGTTACAATCAACTACGGTTGAACTGAGATTCAGGCCATGAGCCTTCGCCTATAAAAGTTCGACAACAATTGAAGAAAAACTCGGGCCACGAGCCCTCGACTCTAAAAGTCAACAAAAGTTCAATTACGGTCGGGCTAGGACTCAGGCCATGAGCCTTCGCCAATAAAAGTTCAACAACGGTCGAAGTAAAACCCAGGCCAAGAGCCCTCGATCCACGACAATTGGTGACCACATGAATGGAAAACGCGCAACATAATGATCAGAAAGTGAATGGAAAGAGAAAAAAATGGGGAGATTCCCCCCATTCCAAATTAAAACAGGCGGATACGGGCCATGCCCGTCCGCCTCGAAACAATAATTGTCCGAAATTAACAACAACAATCAATCAAATAAAAAATAGCCACATACGGCAACAAGAAAAAGAAAATACAACCAACTAATCACCAATCAACTGGGGGTTGCCAGCAACGCCGTCCACTCCAGTTCCATCATCGCCAGCCTCCGCCGCTCCATCATCGGCCATGCCCACGTCAGCCTCAGCTCCGCCCACGTTGGCCCCAGCTCCGCTTCCTCCAGCCTCTGCCGCACCTTCGTCATTATCAGCTCCGGCCCCGCTCCCTCCATGAATATCATCGTTATCAGGCGTCGCGGCGTTAAAACCACACTCCTCACGAGCCTCCCGCGCCTTCTGACGCGCCTGCTCGAAGGCCCCTTCAGTGATCAGGCCTGCTTCAAACAAATGCTTATATATATGCCCCGCTGTGCTTCGGCAAAGACCCAAGCCTCACGAGAACTACCCAAACACGCGGACTGCTCCTGGGCACGCCGATTTTCATGTTCAAGAAGCGCTATCTGCCCCTCGGCCTCCTGAGCATTCCCCTCCAACGTCCTGATTCGCTCCTCGAGGCTGTTCTCCCTGGAGGCGGCAGCGGCTCTTATCGCCGACAGTTGAGAGTCGTTGGCTTAGATAATCCCCTCAAGCTCGGTCACTCTGGCAGAAGCCTAGACCAACCTACGCCTCAAGTCGGCCGATTCCCCCTCCACAGCGGCAGCCTTCCCGCTCCACTCTGAGGTAACTGTCGTCACCTTGGCCAAACATTGGTGCTCGCTCTCCAAGGACGCCCTTCTCGCGGCCTCCAGCTTGTCGTTCGCCTGGCGCAGCCGCTCCTCCAAAGCCTCAATACGGCCGAGCGCCTGGTCACTTTGCAACTCAGCTCGCGCTAAATCCCCGACCAAATCTTGGTTGCGGGGATCGTCCCTCAAGCGCTCCTCGAGCTCCCTGCATTTAAGCCGTAAGTGGAGGCACCTCTCGAGAACACGGAGGATAACCCCGACTCGAACATTGGTCCAGGCACTCTACCTGCAGCAAAAACGCCTGCGAAATAAAAAGAAAAAATGCAGAAGGGACAGGGATGGAAATTCGGGAAGACGTTACGAGGAAATAATCAGCCCGGAACGCATACCTTCACGCCCATCTGGCGCGCCCATTGGAGTACGCGTCACCTCAACAATCTCCCTCGTCCCGGAGGGTGGCGGAGGAGTCACGATTACCTCCTCATTTGCAACTGGTCGCGCTTCCGGAGGAGCCTGAGGTGGAAGGATCCGCCGCCTGACCAAGGGCCTCTCCTCTTCATCTCGAGAAGGCGACGTCTCCCGGGAGCGCACAACTCCCGACATACTCCCGCATTCGAGCCGAGGGCGAGCAGGCGAAGGGGCAGCTACAGAATCAACGGAGATGGCCCTGGGAGCCCGAGCAGCAGCAGGAGTGAAAAACCTGGCGATCGCCCCAGGGCGCCGAAATACGGGCTAAGGAGCCTTGCCGCGGCTTGCCCGTCTTACAAAGATAGAAAATAAATCAGCACTGAATTACGACGACTACCAAAAGACAGGTACGCTCCATTAATGTAAAGGAACTTACCTACGACCAGACTGTGGCCGTATCTCCTCGAGAAGGACGCCCACGAGCGAATCCCCTCAGTATGCGGAAGGATAACTTCTAACCATCCGCGCAGACCAGTGAATAGAGGTGGGGGCGACCTGTCAGCTGCGGAAACGACCAAACGATCGTCAATCAAGAGACAAGAGCAAGACACAATTTTGATCCCCCTCGAAACAAAAAACATAAGAAGACTTACGGTCGTGATTCCAGGCCTCCAGAAAACCTGAAGAAGACGCCACCAGATGACTGGTCCGGACGTAGAAAAATTGCTCATATTGGCGAGGCTCGACCTCGTCGTCCAAGGCCGTCACCAATCCCTGCCACCCGCGCGAAACCATCCGAATCATGCTCCCCCGAGTCCGTTGAGGAGCGAAAAGAGCAAGGACGTGCTAGAGAATGACCAATCTGCCGGCTATCTCCGAGAGCTTGAGCAGCATGGCCAAAAGCCTATACACGGACAGGGTAAGCTGCCCCGGACAGACACCGTAATACTGGTAGAAATCGACTAGTAGATTGGGAAAGGGCATGCTGAACCCCAGCCTGAGCGGGAAATAGTAGAACATGCAATACCCCGGGCGGTCGGTGTGCACCCTATCTCCGGGCTGGGCTAATACGATGTCAGCATGGGAGGGGATAAGTCCCTGCGCGCGCAGCTGGGCCATGCTCACCTCCCCCATCAGTGGGGCCTCATTGACAGGCTCGGCATCACCATCTGCGGTGAAATCCACCTCCAAACTTCCCGCCCCTGGAAGTATATCATCAACCGAGGGCAGCCTCTCAATATCATTCCGGTCAGCTGCCGGAAGTACGGGGGACAATCCCTCAATCACCGGGGACTCTGCGGGCAGCACCACCGGGAGACCGTCGCGAGGAGGAAGGCCAACCATTAACTTGGGTCACCGGGAGGATCATATGAAGAACAGAGAATATGACTAAGAACGGGCAGCAATTATGCCACAGAAAAATCAAGATTACCTGAGAACTTGCTGGAGAGAAAAACGATCAGTAGAACAAAGAACAAAGAAATGTCTGACATATGAGGCCCTCTTATAAGAAGAATTGAGTCAAAACCTCGGGAAACTGACAGACGCCATTTAATGCGAATCCTAACCGTCAGAAACGGTTTAATTCTCATCGAAACCGTCGCTTCCACGATCGAAATTGTGGAGTGCGCCGAAACGCAAGCCGTCACTGCAAGCACCCCTGGTACAACGACACATCGACCGAACCCCGCTTCCTGAAGCCTGTGTAAGGCGGGAGCGCCTTCGGACCCTCGACCGGCGAAGAGGCATCCTGAGAGTTAACCGTATTTTTGGTTGGAAGGGGACGCCGCATGCGCTATCATATCCGCTCATCCCGGTCCGTCTCGACGAAACCGTGATGAGCGGAGGGACTATCTGTATGAGCTATAATCCGACCTTACAATACTCAGAAATATATTAATCGTTCCCCCCGCCCCAAATACGTATAACGGGCGTCGAGGCCGTCTCCAACTGGGCGCAGACGCCGTAAGCATCAAGGCCGTCCTCGACCATAGAATGTGGTCCGTCGCCGCCTACAACTCTTTCGTCAAAGACGACTCCTTGCGGGTACGCCCGCAACAGGTTTCATAAAACGGATTCAATCTCCAAAGAAAGTCAACTATCATAATTGAAGACCTATAAATACCGGGGCAACCACGAAAAAAGGGGGTTCCACTCTCTCCCCATGGGGGCTCTAAGAAATACAGAGTACAACACAGAGTGAGAATCACTATCAACAATACAGGGTAACAGTAGATCTATGAAAACATGATCGTAAGGATCTGAACCTCTTCATGGAGAGACAGATTAACCCATCATCATGAATAAAGATCACTAAATATCCCCTGTTATCTCTACATGTGTCTACATTATCTTTTTCCTTTATTAAATTTCAGATGTGCTACGACCTGCTATGATTGGCCCTTTAGTTTTAATCATTGTTTTGAGTTCATAAATGTTCATAAATATTTCGGGTCAAACAATAGACATCAAATTGAAAACTGATTTCAATGCTATTATTTTTATATTGTATTTGAATATTTTACAAGAGAAATCATTAAAGCTACAGGTGCCATCTATATTAACAAATTTTCCAGAATAAAAAGCATACTAGTTTATTTGTAAACTAATTTTGAATACATCCAATTTAGTCTTACAAATTTTATACATTTCGGCTATTGTTTTTACAACGGCTATACAATATCATTTTTTCATTAAAATGGGCACAAAAATAGATATTTTCAAGGTTAAAATTTTAGAAAACATTATTTAAAAATGAGGAATTTGAAGTGATAATTTACATTATCTAATAGAAGGAGAAGAAATGTTTTGTTTCAGACATGAATCAGAGTTGGGTAACACCATTATTTTTGAACTCATTGTATCAGTGAGACTAAAGGTGCTCCACTTTAGAATTTTTAAGGGACTAAATATTTGAGGTGCCAAAATAGACTTACTCTCAAAGATAAGGGACAATATTGGCCAAAACTCTGCGATTACATGGTTCTAAATTTTGTTAGCTTAGTATTTCCGAAATGCAACCTATACGGATGATAAATCATAAACAAAATGTGATTTATAAATCGCAATAATAATGCGACTTATAAATCACAATAATTAAATGTGCTTTATAAACCGCATTTGTCAATTCCAATATGATATATTAATGTGTTTGTGTTGCACGCACGTTTGCCTACTTGAAGTGTTGAACAGACGTGGGTCTCAACTCTCACGTCTATTTTGTCACATGATGATTTATGTCACTCGAATTTTGTCCGAGGTTCATCTCCGTGCGACAGTCAAGCCCAGCTACTTCAGCCTTTCTAAAACTTAGATTTATTTTAGGGACGTTTGGACTTAGAATGATTTAGGCAGCAAATAAAGTAAGTAAAGGCCCATACAATTTACAAAATTTTCTTCCCAACTCGTATTAATATGTGAATACAGGAACACAATAAGCCAACCCTATGGCCGAGATAAACAATTCCTAGTTCCATGCCCAAAACAAATTTTTCACCTTCAGGAATTACTTGGACAAAATTTGGCTAACACATATGCCACAAGACTAGGTTCTGCCCATTTGGGACAAACTTATGCACATATTTATAGTGCAAGCTGCCCAATTACACTTGGTAGCAATTTAGACAATCAGTTGATAAGTCCCAACCGATGAGCAAACATGCTAAGACATTATACAAAAACGTGCCAACTCTTTAGCCCATGATGAGCCATGTTTTGGATGTGGTTGTAACCGCCAACTGCTTGTCATGTGCCCAACACACGTTATGAAACTGTTGCTTGTACTACATGTGCCAGTTTTGCCGAGGTGCTACGCGCCCAAGGCTGGCATTGCACCCAGCCTTGCCCTTTGATACTGCTCCGCCCCAATGTCGTGGCCACAGCTTGTCGCCCAGCCTTGCCCTTTGATACTGCTCCGCCCCAATGTCGTGGCCACAGCTTGTCGTCCAATGACTTAGCCGCACACGTCCATTGCCACAGCTGCCCGCTTATGTCAGTCGCCCACAACTTGATCAAATCTACCCCGCATCAATTGTTATTGCTTGTCCTGCATTGCCTTGTCTTGCCATGCATATCTTTGCCCCTGCTTTGACATGGCTTTGTCTTGCCATTGTTATGCCAACCCGCACGTCCAAGTGAAATGCGCAGTGCCTCCGTTCAAGGTACGTTTGTCAACCCGCATAGTTCGTCACGCCGAGCTGCCTGTCATGATGTTGCTCCATTTTTCAGATTGTGTGCCAAGACCATCATGAAAATTCTTGTCACAACTCACATCTGCCGAGAAACTTTGTCAAGGGGTTAGTATATCCTGTTTTGCACATAGCTAGGGGTGTTCGTAAAAAACCCAAAAAATCGAACAAAATCGTAAACCGAACCAAATCGAAAAAAACAAGCGATACTTTTTAGGCTTGGTTTGGTTTTGATTTTGAATTTTAAAAACTGATCAAATTTGATTTGGTTTTGATTTTAATAAAAAATAACCAGAAAAAATGAACCAAAACCGACTATAAAAGTAGCTATTTAAATTTATTATTATACCTATATATATATATAGGTATATTTTTATACAAAGTTTCTAAAATTTTATGGTACATATTAGTCATTTGTATTTTTAGTATAGTTCTTTGCTATTATAATAATCTAATTCTTTGCCTTACAATATAGTTTGACTGGTAGTTTTTTTTTGTTAAGCATAAAAGTTTATTTCATGTTAAAAATAATTAATTTTTAATTGGGTACTTCAATTATTCATCACTATTTGATACAATTATTATTAATATATCTTGTAAATGATAGATTTCTTAAAGAGCAATTGATTTGATATTGTTACGATGAAAATGTAGTTGCCGAAATATACGTTTGGTAGCAGTATATCTCATTTTTAAGAAAAAACACTGATAAATGACCGGAAAAATTTGAAAAACCGACAAAAGCCAAATTAATAAAAAAAAACTTAATTAGTTTAGTTTGTTCCAATATTTAAAAAATCAACTAATTTGAGTTCGTTTCATTTTAGTAAAAAACCGATCCAAACCTATTCATCAAACACCCTACACATAGCACCCAGTTCACTGTGTGTGTCTGTCTGTGCTGCTGCGTTCCTTCCACCATCACCAATTTCCTCCTAAAATTGTTTTTATCAGATTCCATCCCTTTTGATCTCCTTATCATTGCCTCAATGAACATTGAAAAGGAGCGCACTTTAATTCATTTTATAAGGAAAGAAGAAACACAATTGGTCATGTGAGTGGCGGTTTCCATTTTCCCTCCAATAAAAAGGATTACAACCGAACACCTTTTGGTAGTGCAAGTACGGAGAGCGACAATCTGGAGTGACAATTGGTTGGCTAAGCTAATTATGGGTTGGGCTATAGCGTTGCACGGTGGAGCCGGTGACATACCAAAGGATCTGCCGCCGGAGCTTCGTGAGCCTAGAGAAGCCTGCCTCCGCAATTGCTTACAGATGGGGGTCGATGCTCTCAAGGCCCATAAATCCCCTTTGGATGTCGTTGAACTCGTGGTATGCATACCAATTTTATCTTACAATAACACACATATCTCTTTTTCTACCTTTATTTCAGTTTTTGCTAGGAGTGACAAACGGCTGGGTCGGGTCAGATATGTTTTGGGTCGAAAACAGTTAATGAAAAAATAGATCAATTATTCGATCCGACTTATATTTAATACCCATAAAAAACTGGTTAACGGGCACCCATATTATCCACGACGTTCTTGTGTATGATCACTTTTGGGAGAATTCTTAGTCTCCCTAAAGCCCATTGATTATCCTCTGCTTACTCATTGTTTATCCATTTAGCAAAAGGATAATATGGTTCTTATCCATATATGACCCATTTTTTAAAATTTCATTATCTAACCCATTTTCAGTGGATAATATAGGTGTTTAACTGTCCATTTTGCCACCCCTAGTTTGTGCTAAGAATTTGGATATTGCTTGTTTTAATCGGTTGTAGTTATGCTAGTCAGTGTAGCTGCCTTCTTGCTAGCGATTATGCATCTGTTGTGTTCAGTTTCTCATCAAGATTTGTTCGTTACTCTATATAGTGATGGATATCACCTGTTATATTCTTCCTTTTCAGTTATGACTGTATAACTTCTTTTGTCTTTTTTCTTTTTTATCTTAATCCCATGAGAAATGGATGTTTAATTGATAAAGGTATATGTTTAATTTTTTTTTATTTTCCACCTCTTTCTGTATATTCTCTTCTTGTTTAGGAGCATGTAATCTCTATTTCTTGTTTTTTCACTATATTAGGATGAGACTACATACATGTACTTGACTATGTTTGATACTTAGGTTGAATTAGTTTTTCTCTTTGGACTAGTGAAAGAATTAGTTAATGGATTGGAAACTGGATTATATCAGCAGGATAATACTATCTGTTAAATTTTCTTTTTAATGTTTTAAAGTGCTGTTACTCCTGCTTCAGTTTTTCTTACAAATACATACTCACAATACTTCAATTCGTGCTAGGGAAAAATGTTACTATTCTGTAAATGTGTTGCTCCGGAGAAACTTGTAAAACTTGGATCTTCTGAAAATTTCTGGTTTCTGTATTATGAGTAATTTACTTTTTATTGATGTTATGATAGCTTTTAACTGGCTTGAATCAAGCAGGTGCGTGATCTGGAAAATAATCCATACTTCAATGCTGGTAAAGGGTCTGTTCTAACCAGCAATGGTACAGTAGAAATGGAAGCATGCATCATGGATGGTAACACGAAAAACTGTGGAGCTGTTTCCGGCCTAACCACAGTTGTGAATGCTATATCTCTGGCTAGGCTGGTCATGGAAAAAACTCCACATATATATCTTGCATTTGAGGGAGCGGAAGCATTTGCTAGGGAGCAGGTCTGTAAAACTTTCTAATGTTATTCTCTCTTATGTGGACAGTCCACGGAATCTGAGACAAGGTCCAGTGGCATAGTTAATTCTTTGGCAGTTTTTTGCTTTAAATGGTTTGGTGTGAGTTCGCAAAATTGGCTGGTCGAATCATTGGTTAATTATTGTCACATCAATTTTGACACTCCTCCAGAAAGCCATAATAAAGCTATTGAACTACTTACTGCTGATGAATGGTATCTCTAATAATAACCCTTGGTTGTATGTTTTTATTACATTCAATTTGGCCCTTTTTATATTCAATCTATTTGATGAACTGTGATGATTCTGTTATCAAGGGGGTTGAAACCATGGATCCAATCCACTTTATCACTCCAAGAAATATTGAGAGATTAAAGCAAGCAAAAGAAGCAAACAGAGTCCAGGTATGCATCTCTTCTCCTTCTTTATCATTTCTTTGCTGGAAGATTGTATATTTGTGCCTTTGACCTTCACATTGATTGAACTCTTCTGCTTTCTTACATGTATATGTTTTTATCTGGCACTTTGGTTGAGATTTTTGAAGAGCTTTAGTGCTCATTTTTTGCAAACACCGGCACATGTTATTCATATGTACTTGGTCCTCTTTTTGTTGCCTCCAACTGAGTCTGATTATGGTGTCCAGACTTAATCGCTTAAGATTAGCTATGCAGATATGCATCTAACAGAGTTTTCTTGTTCTATTCCCTTCTTGGAAACTCACTGTCGTGATTTACAACTAAACTTTCCTGTTATCCTATCTTTGAGAAGCTTTCTGCTTCCATGTTTTTGGCCAATAAAGCTGCTACCAATTTACAGGTAGATTATAATACACGACCTATCCCAAAAGATGAAAAACCACCCGTTCCTGATGGGGATAGCCAGCTAGGAACAGTTGGATGTGTAGCTGTTGATAGCTATGGACATTTAGCTGCTGCTACTTCTACTGGAGGACTAGTAAACAAGATGGTGGGAAGGATAGGAGATACTCCCATTATTGGTGCAGGTACATACGCGAACAACATATGTGCGGTTTCCGCTACAGGTCAAGGTGATGCTATAATCCGTGCAACTGTAGCGAGAGACGTGGCTGCTCTAATGGAGTATAAAGGGCTTTCTCTCAAGGATGCAGCTGACTACGTCATAGAGGAATCAGCCCCAAAAGGAACCACTGGCCTGATTGCTGTATCTGCCTCCGGGGAAGTTACCATGCCATTTAATACAACCGGCATGTTTAGAGCTTGTGCAGCTGAAGATGGTCACACAGAATTAGCAATTTGGTAATTTTTCATTAGAATAGATTAGTCTTTGTTGTATTGTCTAGCTATTGAAAATCATTTAGAATTTCAGATGGGGATTCAATCTTTCCAGACTGGTGTTCCTTAAATTTTAGCAGCTAGTTCCTTTGATCTGGCTGTTGCAGATTAGTCATGCAGATATCCATGGAGTTTTTTACGCGCTTGATCTTTTACTTAAAATTATTTAGAAAAATAGAATCACTTCTAGTTTATTCCATAAATAGCACTTTTTTTTTACATTATTAGCTTAATACAAAAAATATGTTTCGAAGTGATAAATTAACTGCACAAATCACGGGATCCATTTTATTCTTATCACCATATTTATCAACACTGAACCTAATCTCTTATCTCTCTTCTTGCAACCCTAAGCCACATCTCCATTAATCTTTCTACCACTTGACTGCTATGTTACCAGTCAGAAATCAATATCATTTTTCTGGTAGCATATGGAAACACTGTTATTGTGGATTAGTAGATCTTGATCATTATTTATTCTTCGTCGATACATGTTTTGACCAAATGGAAAGCTGTTTTAGATATTAGTGGCTAGTGAACTTAAATTTTTATGTTTCTCCTTTTTTTCCTTTTATTCTTCATTTTGCTTCCTTCTTGTTTCTTCTCCTTAAAAAGATGATGTATTGAATGGTGTTTTTGAAGATTATTGGTACAAATGGTGTGGAGGTGTATGATGGTCTTGTGGTGACAGTGTTTTATCCTTGAAGTAGTATATATGAGGTATATATACACTGACGACAACAACAACAACAACAATCCAGTATATTCCCATAAAGTGGGGTCTGGGGAGGGTAATATGTAGACATGCCTTACCTCTACCCAAGAGGGCAGAGAGGCTGTTTCCAATCGACCCTCGGCGCAGGGGAGAGAAAGGCAAACAAAAGCAAAAACAAAAACAACATTAGTTACACCAGCATACATCGCATAAATAATTAACTAAACATACGAGACATACGTACCGTAAATATACCTGCATGCAATAGTATTAAAACAATAACTACCAGAAATGACTACCAAAAGAGAACGCAAACTAATTCTCTATGGGTGGCCCTACCGCACCTCGCCCACCCCGGAAAGGAGTTCGAAAAATCTAGTAACCCAAATCTAGGAGCCCCTACCCTACAACCCTGATACTAGACCTCCAGACTTTCCTATCAAGGGTCACATATTCTTTCTCACTCAAAGAAATTGTTGAACAAGGTATCTGTATTTTAAATCCCATAGATACACGGTATGTGTAGAGGCAATGAAAATGTCATGTCATCGGGCTTCTCCTCCGCACATGCCCGAACCACCGAAGCCTCGCCTCTCGCATCTTCTCGTCCACTCGGGCCACCCCCACCTTCTCCCGAAAATCTTCGGTCCTAATCTTATCTAACCCGGTGAGCTCGCACATCTACCTGAGCATCCTCATCTCCGCAACCTTCATCCTCTGAACATGAGATTTCTTCACCGGCCAATACTCCGTCCCATACAGCATGGCAGGTCTAACCACAGCTCTATAAAACTTCCCCTTGAGTTTATGTAGCACTCTCTTATCACACAGGACTCCTGATGCAAGCCTCCACTTCGACCACCCCGCCTCTATACGGTGAGTGACATTCCCGTCTATCTTCCCGTCCCCCTGAATCACCGATCCAAGGTATCTGAAACTATCCCTCTTGGCTATGGCCCGAGATCCAATCATCACGCTCCCTCCCACTTCGCTCGGTTCAGCGCTAAACTTGCACTCCAGATATTCTGTCTTAGACCTGCTTAGTTTGAAGCCCTTAGATTCGAGAGCCTGTCTCCATTCCTCAAGCCTTCTGTTAACACCGTCCCTCGACTCGTCTACCAGGACAATGTCATCAGCAAATAGCATACACCAAGTCACATCCCCTTGAATATGCCGCGTCAAAGCATCCATCACCAAGGCAAACAAGAGAGGGGCTAAGCGCAGATCCTTGATGGAGCCCCATAACCACCGGAAAATGGTCTGAGTCGCCACCCACTATCCTGACCTTAGACTTTGCTCCATCGTACAAGTCCTTGATTACTCTGCTGTAGGCTTCCGACACGCTCTTAGCCTCCAGGCACGTCCATAGCACCTCCCTAGGGACCTTGTCATACGCCTTCTCCAGAGAGTAAAAGGAGCTTAAAGCTAATATGGAAAACGATTCCCAACTGCATAAAAGGTGGATAGCTTCTGTATTGGACCGGCCATGCATGAAATCGAACTGATTCATGGAAATAGATGCCGACTCCCTCACCCTGGCCTCGATCACCCGCTCCCAAACCTTCATGATGTGGCTTATTAATTTGATGCCCCTATAGTTGCTGCAACACTGGATATCCCCTTTGTTCTTATACAAGGGCACCACTGTACTCCACCTCCATTGCTCCGGCATCCTTTTGGTCCTGAATATCGCATTGAACAACCTTGTGAGCCACTCCACTCCTGACTTACCCATACATTTCCAGAACTCCACCGGGATTTCATCTGGCCCGGTCGCTCGACCTCTACTCATCCTACGCAAAGCCCCCACGACCTCTTCCACCCTAATGCGCCTGCGGTACCCTAGGTCTCTACGACGCTCTGAATGCCCCAGCTCCCCTAGTTCTATACTTTGGTCCCCCTCCTCGTTGAGAAGGTCTCGGAAGTACGCCTGCCATCTCTGTTTGACTTGAGACTCCCCCATCAGGACTCTACCATCCTCATCCTTGATGCACCTAACTTGATCCAGGTCCCTCACCTTCCTTTCCCTTACTTTGGCTAACCGGAATAACTTCTTGTCCCCGCCTTTCTCCTCTAATTCCTCATACATGCGACCAAAAGCCGCGTTTTTAGCTTCCGTGACCGCCAGTTTTGCTTCCTTTCTTGCCACCTTATAGCTCTCTCTGTTCACCCGCCTTTCTTCCTCGCTTGTGCTCCCTGCCAACTTCGCAAAAGCTACTTTCTTCACCCCTATTTTTCCTCGTACTATGTCGTCCCACCACCAGTCGCCCTGATGTCTGCCTAGATAGCCTTTGGCTACCCCAAGCACATCTCGCGCTGCCTCCCTAACCAGATTTGCCGTCTCTGACCACATTGCGTCTGCTGCCCCGGAACTTCTCCAAGCTCCACCATCAAATAACCTCCTTTCATCTCCTGGTCTTTCTCTTTAGTCATATCACCCCATCTAATTCGCGGTCGACCCCGAGCACCCCTCTGCTTCTTCTTCACCCGGAGTCCGACATCCATCACTAGGAGTCTATGAAGGGTACAAAGGGATTCTCCTGGAATAACCTTGCAGTCCCTGCACAGACCTCTATCGTTCCTTCTGCGAAGGAGGTAATCGATCCGAGTCCTCGCCGCCGAACTTTTGAAGGTGACCAAATGTTCCTCCCTCTTGTGAAATGTCGAGTTAGCAATCAGAAGCTCGGAAGCCCTAGCGAAATCCAACAGCGCAGTGCCTCCTCCGTTCCTAACCCCGAGGCCAAAGCCGCCGTGTACCTCACCATAACCACTAGCATCCGTCTCAATATGGCCATTAAAGTCCCCTCCAATGACCAACTTCTCGGATTGGGGGATACTACACACCAACTCATCCAAGTCATCCCAAAAACGCCTCTTAACCTCCTCATCTAAGCCCGCATGCGGTGCATAGGCACTGATGACGTTGAGGACGCAGCCCCCGATAACCAACTTAATAGACATCAACCTATCGTTCACTCGCCTAACCTCCACCACGGACTCCCTAAGGTCCTTATCCACCAGGATGCCCACTCCATTCTTACCCCTCACGACCCCGGAGTACCACAACTTATACCCGTCTGCATCCCGCGCCTTCGTCCCTTTCCACCTAGTCTCCTGAACACAGGCTATGTTGACCCTCCTCTTCTGAAGAATCTTCGCCAACTCAATGGACTTACCCGTCAGAGTGCCTATGTTCCACGACCCGATCCTTAATCTATGAGCGTCCTTAGGTCAGGGTGCTATGACAGTTACCCGTCAGAGGTCAGGACGCAAAAGGAAAGGATTTCGGGTGGTGGTTACCCGGATCATCATTATTTTAGGAAACTTTACCACATAGAATAAGTTAGTCTTTTATAACATATAAATACGCTTTTAAGATTTTACGTAATATAGTAACCTTTTTATTTTGTAGCAAGTACGTTATTGAAGAATTTCAAACATGGTAACAACATTGCTTTTATTGTGGATGACGAATGTTAAATTTGAGGAATTTTTAAGGAAATTTTACCACCTATAGAATAGGTTAGTACCCTATTTATAACATATAAATACCTTTTTAAGATTTTACATAATATAATAACCTTTTTTATTTTGTAGCAAAAAATTTAAATTTAATACTTTCCTATATTTAAGCCTTATTAGATGGTACAAAATATTTTTCTCTCACCAATTTATGGTATAACTCCTATTTTTTGTGAAATGACGCCGCTTAATACAACTTAATACACCTAAATACAGATTCACCTTCCCATGATTTGCGCTGAAACGTTACTTTTTTCCCGCTTAATACAACTTAATACACCTAAATACAGATCATGATTTACAGGAATCCATGTTTGTGCGGCGTCATTTCATGTTGTATTAGTGAATACAATTCGTTTAATACACTATATACATCATAAAATAACGCAAAATATATCTATATCACGTAATATAGGAAAGAGTTTCTATTTATTGCTAATTAGGTCTTAATGAATGCCTTTTGTGAAAAGTTCTCAATTTAGTAAAATTTTCTTACATATTGTCCAAATATGTTTTTTCACCATATTTACCCGGAATTCGGAATTCCCCTTAGCAATAATCTCTAGTAGAATACTTTTCCTTGACTCATAAAAAATAAAAATAAAAACTAGTCCCATCAACGGATTTGTGACAATTGACATAATATTATGGTCTCAATTATAGAGGGAATTGGATCTTTTTTTCCTTATAGGACAATTAATGGTGTGGTGTACTTAATGAGTTAATGTTGATTATTGTTCCAGACCCTACACGGGAAGTACTTTATAAAAGAGTTCAGCATCAATCGTAGTCCTACTGCTTTTAACAACATAGTTTACACGAAAATGTAAGCAATTCTTGACCTCAATTTCTGTTTGTCCTTTTTTTTTTAATATAAAAAATAAATAAAAAAAAACATTTTGCTGTCAAATTGTTGAAGATGTACGACGCTTGCCACCAATTCTGAGTGCAATGTTGTGGAACTGGACAATTTACAGAGGAAAAGCTTCTAAACGAAGAAGACAATGGCCAACAAGAAGATACAAAGTCAAAGTTTGATGTCTCCAAAGAGGTTTCAGACCATTTTATTATTAAATGATAGAATGAATCCTGTCCGCTCATTCAATTTAAAGAAGATCAAATCTGAAGCATCCAAATCAAGCACAAATGTAACACCTGGCAACCGGAGGTTTGCAAGTCTAGAATGTTCTTCTTCCGTGTGAAGTGTGTGAGAGAAAATATATAAATACCGTTATAAATAATTTGTTCATTGAATGCTACATTGGATACTACATTGGATACTACATTGGATGCCCATGTTGTCAATAGCTAAATATTAAATCTCCTATTTTATGTCCATCATCTTTACTTTTTATGCCTATAAAAAGCTATGTAATTGCAATGGAAATTTACACACAATTGAAGAAGAAAATCTCTTCCTTCTCTCTATCTCTATTTCTTGTTCATGTTTTACAAAATTGCTTTTATTTTCTTGTTCCATATTGTTACTTTGAGTTATATTTTATAACACGTTATCAGCACGAATCTCTAACCAATTGAGTTTGATCTATTCCTTCTTTAAGAATTTTCGTATATAAAAATAGAAGAGACAGTATCATCATAAATTAAAGATGCAACGAGATGAATACTCAAGCAGTATATTTGATATCACTACATTTGTTGGCATAGCTTACAGTTTATGGCAACACACAAACCTTTATGCCATATTTCACTACATTTCCAAGAAGGTATGGTTTGTGTAATTTGATTTATGCAATTTGTACTTTATGGATTTACGTATCTAAAAATATGTTACTACTATCATATAAGATATGACATTAAAAAAAATGCGCTTCAATTATATCCTAGAGTTCCCATGAAACTAATTTCAAGCATGTTAGAGCTACTTACTGTTAATTTGGAAAATATAATTTTTTTACTCATAATAGTTATGTCACACGATCATGTTGGAGGAATGGTCATATTACTTCAAGGATTTTAATATGTTAGTAATACTATGTTGAGGTTTTATTCCGATTTTTGTTTTGCTTCGTGATGTGATTCTATTGCTTCTTTGAGAAAGAACACAACTTTTGCAAGTAACAAATTTTATATTTAGTTTTCTATTTTGGAACAGGAAATGTATTTCGTTAATCTTCTGCTTTAGGCATAGAAAAAAAAATAATGTCAATTATATCATCCATACTAATCTAATTAGATGCAACATGGTTTTTATGTTGATAGTTGGCAAAGTGATATATATTATTATGTTTTACTAGTCTAACATCTTCTGTATAAAAACAGAATATGATAGCAATAGTTATTACTCAAGATTATTGCTTTGTAAAGTTAAGTGTATTTAGTTATGTGTTTCAATTCTTGTGTACAATTTAGGTGGTCATCATGCCTTAGTTTGCAGTAGCACATCATATAGTAATAACAATAATGATGACTTTCTATATTGAAATATTTATATGTAAGATGCTAGTATACGAGTTTGTACTCCATATTTTTGTTGATAATAGTTCTTATTATTTCTATTTACTTATTTGTGTCTACATAAAATTATGTTCCATTCCTAGAAGTGAATGAGACAATTTGTGGTAAATATTATATAAGGGTAAGACGATGGATTCAAGTCCCAACGCACCATAATGATAAGATATCGAGTTTAAGTCTTGATGCTCCATGATGATAAGAGTTGAGTTTAAGTCACAATTCATTATGACCTAACATGCTTTTATATGGGTAAGGAATTGGGTTTTAGTCCCAAATGTGACATATTGATGATATAATGGTGACTAAAGAATAATAACATATTTTTCATGAGAAGGCATGAAGCATGTACCGCTTGATTTGCATCATTCTTGAAGTGAATGTGATACTAGTGCATAATAAGTCTAAATGAAGACAAGTGATTGATCAATGAACATGGGAGTGCCAAAGACAATAATAATAGTCATCATTATGGTAATTGTAAAAATGAGAACAATAAGGGTTCTCAAATATTCCTTCAAAATGTGAAGGTGATGTTTTCCATCAATGTGGTATGAAAATAATAAGCATGCCCATATGATTATAGTCCACTTGAAGAGAATGTGACTTGTGATACGCATTGTAAATACACACCCATTCCTGAAGGTGAATATGACATATTTGGATGAATATGCCCATATGTGATAAAAGTAATAAATAAAGTCGTGCAATGCATGCTTGGATGAATACCACAACTCACATCTAAGGAAGGTTTGAGAGAAATAAAGATAATGAATATTACAATGTGGTTATATGAATATGTCATTGGTCGCGTATATGTGGTACGCCAAAAATAATTTTTTGCCATGTATCATAAAAGGTTATTAAAGGAAAAATTAAAGCAAGAAATAATTTTGCTTATGATGATTTTGACCATGACATTATCATGATATATTTTTCTCCATATGGATTGTGTGACAAAAGATCTTGTAGTACAAAATTATTGAGAGCTCCGAAAGAGCGAATTTGTTACTACCCGAATAAATAAAATTATTCATGGCATTGGTGGTAGTAAGTATCAAAGAAACTTTTTGAGTTTCAAATGTATAAATCAAAGTGGTTGGCATATTGAGACTATAAATGAAAAGAAGATTGAATATCTTCGTATTTCTATAATTATACCGGGTAAATATGAAAGGTTACCCGAGCTTCTTTCTATTTGTACTACACAAATATAAGCATGATGCTGGAATCATATGCAACAAGTAAACTAGAGGTTCTCTAAAATAAATATTAGTTGGCATGACCGGTTGACCATTCCGGTTCAATTATGATGCGAAATATTAATTGAGAATTGCATTGGCATATATCTAAGAATAAAAGATTCTTTAAGAATTCTCTTGTGTTGCTCATTCTCATGATATACCAATTAATGTTGGGATTGAATCCCTTGATTCTGGAATGAATAAAAGGTGATAAATATACGGGCTCAGTCACCTGCCATATGGACCGTTTATTATTAAATAATTTTAATAGATGCATCTATTCTATGGTCACATGTGTATTTATTATCAACTTGCAGTTTGGCTTTTGCAAGATTGCTTGCTCAAATTATTAGAGCACATTTCCAAAATATAAATTGTGATGATTTATCTTGATAATACTGGTTTAAATCCAAGTTGGTTTAGCAGAAATTGTACGCCTCCAATTATAGCTAAATTATTGGTTATGAGAACAAAACTCCCAAAAAAATGAAATTTGGTATGAGATGCATTATTTAATACACTGTAGCACTTGTACGCATCTGGCCAAGTTATAAAATATTCTCCCTATCACAATTGGTTCAGGTGAGGAACCAAATAATTTTTATATAGAAATATGGATGTGCTATATAATTTAATTATGCCACTACAATGCACAGAGATGAGTTCCCAAAGAAGGTTGGGAAATGTGTTGGTAATCCCAACATTAGGGGGAGAAAATGAATAGCTGAGAAAGTGATACGTGAAATAAATTATTATGAATACATATAGATCCTCGTACAAGAAAATATGAACTTGAAGTTTAAGTGATAATTAATGTATAAATTATTGTCAGACGCATTTGCTGACCCAAAGTTAAATGTCATATTTCAGCTGCTAATGCTCCAAATAGAATAAAGTCCATGAGGGACATAGTCTATGGCACACATAAAGCGTAATAGACCAATCGGTTCCAAAGATAAAACTACTTGAAGAAGGAGAGGGGCAATTGTTCAAAATGGTCATAATAACGAGACAAGTGCTCTAGAAGAGCACCACGACATAACACTTCGTAAGACCTCATGTGAGAGGCTCAGGTACTTGAAAATAATGAGATAAAGAGATTTCAATAAGTTATGTCTTTATTATGTAATAACTGAACCGATATAAAATGATCGTCGACGATGATGTTAACATAATGTAGTGCTCAATTTTATTAACGAGGATCTTGAGCTCAAATCTGTCATAAAATTTGAACAGATGAATGATTGGCCAAATGAAATACGCAATGAAAATTGACTTCACTTGAAAAATGTAAAGTTGAACGGATAGTCCCACCATCTGAAAGTATAAAGCCAATGGAGGTATAAATGTGTTCTTGTGCAAAAATTTCAAGTCGATAGACATAAAGACGACTTGTGACACAAGAAAATTAGTAAATATCCTCATATTGATTATATGGAGACATGTTCTCTTATGGTGGATATAATCATTTCAGGCTTTAATCTGGCAATACATGAAAACTTGATATGCGTATAATGGAAATCATTGAAGGATTTAAATTTTTCTGAAGCATATTAATATTTCCAAGAAATTTATCAAATAAAGCTTCAAAAATCCTTATACGGATCGAAACAATCAGGGCGCATGTGGTATAATTGCCTTGGTGAGTACCTATTGAAAGAAGGGTACAAGAATGATCCAATTTGTCCTTGTGTCCTTATAAAAAGTTTGGATCTGAATTTGTTATAATCACCGTGTATGTTGATGATTTTAAATATCGTTGGAACTTCTGGGGAGCTTCCAAAAATAGTAGACTATTTGAAGAAAGAATTTGAAATGAAAGATCTTGGAAAGACAAAATTTTGTCTTGGTCTACAAATTAAGTATATGAAAGATTGAATATTTGTCCATCAATCAACATACACCGAAAAGATTTTAAAGCGATTCTATATGGATAAAACACATCTATTGAGTACCCCGATGGTTGTGAGATCACTTGATATAAAGAAAGATCCATCCCAACCCCATGAAAATGAAGAAGATCTTCTTGGTGCCGAAGTACCATATCTTAGTGCAATTGGGGCATTAATATATCTTGCCAATAATTCCCGACCAGAAATAGCTTTCTCAGTAAGCTTATTAGCAAGATTTAGTTCTTCGCCAACACAAAGACACCAGAATGGTATTAAACGTATATTCAGATACTTCCAAGGGACCATTGATATGGGTTTATTTTATTCAAATGAATCCAAGCCATCACTGATTGGTTATACAGATGGAGGATAATTGTCATATCCACACAAAGGTCGATCTTAGATAGGCTATTTATTTACAAGTGGAGGTACATCCATATCATGGTGTTCAGCAAAATAAACTATGGTTGCTACTTCTTCAAATCATGTAGAGATAATAGCCATTCACGAAGCAAGTCGGGAATGCGTTTGGTTGAGATCTAACTCAACACATTCAACAAACATGTGGTTTTTCTTAGAAATAGAATATTCCAACAATATTCTATGAAGACAATGTTGTATGTATAGCTCAATTGAAAGGAAGATATATCAAAGGAGATAGAACAAAATACATTTCACCAAAATTCTTTTTCACTCATGATCTTCAGAAGAATGGTGATATAGATGTACAACAAGTTCGTTCAAGTGATAATTTTGTTGATCTGTTCACTAAGGCATTATCAACCTCAATATTTGAAAAGATGATATATAAGATTGGAATGCGACGTCTTCGAGACATTAAGTGATTTTTCGTCAGGGGGAGTAACTACATGCTGCACTCTTTTCCTTAACCAAGGTTTTGTCCCACTGGGTTTTCCTGGTAAGGTTTTTAATGAGGCAGCAAGCAATGCATATTATAAATAACTATGTACATCGCAATATTTTTTTGTAAGTTCTTAATGAGACACATTATCTTACATGGACATCCAAGGGGGAGTGTTATAAATAATTTGTTCATTGGATGCTACATTGGATACTACATTGGATACTACATTGGATGCCCATGTTGTGAATAGCTAAATATTAGATCTCCTATTTTATGTCCATCATCTTTACTTTTTATACCTATAAAAGGCTATGTAATTGCAATGGAAATTTACACACAATTGAAGAAGAAAATCTCTTCCTTCTCTCTATCTCTATTTCTTGTTCATGTTTTACAAAATTGCTTTTATTTTCTTGTTCCATATTGTTACTTTGAGTTATATTTTATAACAAATACAAAATTGTTTGCATTCTGCTAATTATTCCTTTTTAGTTATACATAGAGGAATAGTAGTAGGCCACCTGTACTTGGGCTAACAGAAGTTTATTCCTTTTATTTGTATAAATGTTTGTACAGAGATTGAACAAAAATACACAAAAATTTCCCAAAACGTCTCTCATTTTCTGATATGGCATCAGAGCTTTAAGGTCTAGATCCTATTACATCTTCTTCAAGTTTCTCAAGTTCCCTTCGATGCTTGTCTCTGATGAATCAGAAACAGTTTTGGAGGCTGCTTCTCCATCCTCCACTCAATCTCTTCAACCCACACTCACAAATGATAGCTCTCATCCATTTTACCTTCACCCCTCTGATTCACCTAGGATGATCCTTGTCAACTCTATTTTTGATGGAAAGAGTTATGGAGGTTGGCGTAGGGCGGTCCTCATAGCCCTGTCAGCCAAAAATAACCTAGAATTTATAGATGGCACAATCAGCGAACCAGCCCATGTTTCACCATATTTCAAGGCGTGGAATCGTTGCAATGATATGGTAAATCATGGTTGCTCAATTCCATTTCAAAAAATATTTCTGAGAGTGTCCTTTATTCCAAAACTGCTAAAGAGATGTTAGAAGAGCTGGAAGATAGGTTTGAACAAAGCAATGGAGCTTTGCTTTACCAGCTGCAAAGGAGCTCAATGATTTAGTTCAAGGAACTTCAGATGTAGCAGGATACTATACTAAGTTCAAGAAAATCTCAGATGAGTTGGACAACATTAATACTTTTGTTCGTTGTAGTTGTGACTGCTCTTGTGGAGGTAAGAGTAGATCTCTAAAGTCTCAGCAAAATGGAAGGCTTATTCAGTTCCTGATGGGACTGAATGAAGCCTACTCAGGTGTGAAGAGCAACATCCTTATGGAATCATCTCTTCCAAGCATTAACTATGCATATTCACTGCTAATCCAAGAAGAGAAGCAGAGGGAAATTCATGTAACTCAACACCCTCTTGATTCTGCTTTTCTGATTGCAAAGCAACAATATGGAGGTCAGAAGTACGCTCAAATAAATAAAAGGGGAAACTATGAGGGAAAGAGAAACAATCTAGTCTGCTCCTACTGTAAGAAACCCGGGCACTCAGTTGAGAAGTGCTACAGGATCATTGGTTTTCCTAGAGATCTCAAATTTACTAAGAACAAGAAGTTTCAAGGTGGTGCACAAGGATATGCAGCAGTCACACAAGAGGTCAACTCAGATCAGTCAGTTTACAGTCTGTAAAAGGGATTCACATAGAATCAATACAATAATTTGGTTCAACTTCTTCAACAGACCAAATTTACACCACGAGGAGAGATCAATTCAGAGCTCAATGTGACTGCAAACTGTGCTGGTATACCCAAACATTCACTTTCCAAAATCTCTTAAGTCTGTTATTTGAATTTTAGACTTAGGAGCTTCTGAGCATATGACTTGTGATTTTAACCTTTTGTTCAATGTTAGAGCCTTAATCAAGCCAGTCTTTGCCAATCCACCTAATTCACAAAGAGGTAGAGTCACTCAAGCTGGGAGTGTTCAAATACTCCCTGATCTCATTCTAATTAATATCTTTTTTGTTCCAGTTTTTAAGTATAATATATTATGAGTTCACAAGCTTTGTAAGCATGTTAATTGCCTACTCACTTTCCACTCTTTTGGTGCAATTTTGCAGGCCCCTTCAATGAAGAGGCCAGTGGTTCTTGGTAAAGAGAAACAAGGGATTTATTTACTCCACACAGTTAAGTCTAGTATCAAAATTTTCAATTCAAAGAAGGACCATTGTCCAGTTTCTTCTAAGTGTAATAGGACCAGTAGTCCACCTTAGTTTCACTTTCATGTAGTTCTATTATTTTCAATGATGTAAGCCTATGACACCTGAGGTTAGGGCATTTGCCTTATTCTAATATGAAGAAAATTCCTCTATTTTTTGTTCTTCTTCATTTGATTCATTTAAGCATTGTGAAATTTGTGCTAAGGCAAGGCAGGTTAAGTTACCTTTTCAATCCAGTACCATCTCTTCAAAGGGGATTTTTGATCTAATTCACATAGACACTTGAGGACCCTACAAGGATTCCACTCAGGACTGTTTCAAATACTTCCTTACCATTGTTGATGACCTTAGTAGATCAACTTGGACTTACCTTCTCAGTACTAAATTCAATGCCTTTACAACAACAACAACAACCCGTATAATCCCACTTAGTGGGGTTCCGTATAATCCCACTTAGTGGGGTCTGGGGAGGCTAGTGTGTACGCAGACCTTACTCCTACCCTAAGGTAGAGAGGCTGTTTCCAAATAGACCCCCGTAGATCAACTTGGACTTACCTTCTCAATACTAAATTCAATGCCTTTAGCGTTTTGAAATAATTTCTTGCTTTAGTAGAAAGACAATTTGAAAGGAAAGTTAAGATCATAATATCAGACAATGCATGACAATGCATGGGAACTGGGAAGTAGCCTAGATACTTCAGCTTTTCTTTCTTCTCAAGGTATCATACATCAAACTACTTGTGTCTATACCCCGCAATAAAATGGCATAGTAGAGAGAAAATACAAGCATATTTTAGAAACATGCAGAGCTCTTTTATTTACTCTAAACTTCTTGTTTCTTTTTTGGGAGAGTGTCTTCTAACTTCTACCTACCCCATCAATCGTTTTCCTTCTAAGGTTCTCAAGTTGAAATATCCTTATGAAATCTTGTTTGGAGTACCACCTTCTTATCACACACTCAGAAGTTTTGGGTGTCTAGCTTATGCATGTACACTATCCCCACATAGAACAAAGCTTGATCCAAGGTCTGTGGCTCGTGTGTTTATAGGATACCCTATGGCAACTAAGGGATACAAACTCCTAAATTTACAGACTATGAAGATTTTTATTTCCATAGATGTGAAGTTCCATGAAACTGTCTTCCTTTCTCTTATACCAAAGGGACTCAACCTATATTTCCTTATTCACCATCACAAACCCCTGATTGCCCATAGTCCAACCATCCGAGCACTACTTCTCCTATCCTACAACCAAACTCACCTAATTCTTCCTCTCCTTCCTTTCCTATTTTGCACTCAACTGCTCTCACTCCTTCTCCTATGACTAAGCCTAATTCCTCTCCTACCCTACACTCACCTTTCTTCAATCTTTCTCCTATCACCAAATCCCTTGTTTTACCTTCAGAACCTGAACTCGGAAGGTCAACCAGAACTCAAAGAACTCCCGCATATCTAATAAATTTTATTTGTAACTCGGTCTTCCTCACATATCTTACTGATTCTTGCTTTACTACTCCTATACAACCTGTTGTCCTCTCCTTCTCTGCCTTATCTCCAGCGAATCGATCTCTTCTCAAGACCACCTTTTATGTTTCAGAACCTACATCTTATTCCCAAGCATGCCTTTACCCAGGCTGGCAAGAGGCCATGGCCAAAGAACTTGAAGCCTTGGAGGCCAACAGGACATAAGAAGTACTGCTCTTACCTCCTAGGAAGAAGGCCCTACCATGAAAGTGGGTATATAGAGTTAATATAGGTCTGATGGTTCTTCGGAACGATACAAAACAAGATTGGTTGTTAGGGGAGATATTAAAAGGTAAGGGATAGACTTCACTGAGACTTTTTCCCCAGTTGTCAAAATGACAACTATTAGGTATCTTCTTAGCATTGCAGTAAAGAAGAAATGGGAAGTGTTTCAATTGGATGTGAATAATGTCTTCCTGCATGGGGATTTGCAGGAAGAAGTATTCATGAAATTCCCAGCAGGGATGCAGTCCCCTTCACCTCGCCATGTTTGTCTCTTGAAGAAGTCACTTTATGTTCTGCGGCAAGCCTCAAGGCAATGGTATGCTAGGCTAACTGCGGCTTTAAAATTTAAAGGTTACTCTCATTCACTCAATGATTACTCTTTAGTATTTAAGAAATCAGTATGGAATGTTACCATTATTGCGGTCTATGTGGATGATATTCTACTAACAGGGGATGACTTAATGAACAACATTTATTAAAAGAGTTCCTTGATTTCGAATTCAAGGTCAAGGATCTCGGACAAGCCAATTATTTTTTGGGCTTGGAAATCATTCGAGAAGCACATGGATTGATATTAGCTCAAAAGAGATTTACTTTAGACTTACTGCATGATTTTGGAGCCTTTGACCTAAGGCCAGCTTCATCACCACTTGATCTTACTCAAAGACTCAATCTTGATACCGGCGAATTGCTTCCAGATCCAACCTTTTATTGTCGTCTATTGGGGAAATTGAACTTCCTCACCTATATGCGACCTGGTTTATCCTTCGCCATTCTGCATTTGAGCCAGTTCATGCAATCTCCCTGGAGTCATCATTTGGATGCCGCATTTCACTATCTACGCTAACTTCTTTTAGATCCAGGTATGGGTTTGCTAATGAACTCTAGCTCTTCGCTTCGTCTTCTTGCCTTCTATGATTCCGACTGGGGTCGGTGCCCTAATTCTCGCCATTCCATCAGTGGGTTTTAAATCAGTTTAGGAGGTTCTCCAGTATCCTAGAAATCAAAGAAACAACCTTTAGTTTCTTTATCATCTACTGAAGCAAAATATCGCTCAATGAGAAGGGTGGTTGTAGGGGTTACCTGGTTAGTCTGCTTACTGGAAGATCCGTCAATTGCCCTATATTGTCGGTCCCTCTCCATTCCGATAGCAAGGAAGCAATTCATATCGCCAAAAATCCAGTCTTCCACGAAAGAACAAAGCATGTGGAGCTGGATTGTCATTTCGTTCAGCAGCAATTCCAAGCAGGTCTGATTTCTCTATCTTTCGTTCCTTCGCATCGGCATCTCGCATATATTTTTCTAAGCCCTTATCGGGTTCGATTCATTGCTCCATCATCAGCAGGTTGGGTGTTACTTCGTCCCCCTCCAACTTGGGGGGGGGGGGGTGTTGGAACTGAACAATTTACAGAAGAAAAGCTTCTAAATGAAGGAGACAATGGCCAACAAGAAGATACAAAGTCAAAGTTTGATGTCCCCAAAGAGGTTTCAGACCATTTTATTATTAAATGATAGAATGAATCATGTCCGCTCATTCAATTAAAATAAAATCAAATATGATGCATCCAAATCAAGCACAAATGTAACACCTGGCAAGCAGAGGTTTGCAAGTTTGGAATGTTCTTCTTACGTGTGAAGTGTGTGAGAGAAAATGTGTAAATACTAAATTCTTTGCATTCTGCTGATTATTCCTTTTTAGTTATACATAGAGGAATAGTAGTATGCCACCTGTACTTAGGCTAACCGAATTTTATTCCTTTTGTTTCTATAAATTTTTGTATAGAGATTGAACAAAACTACAAAGAAAATTTCCCAAAATGTCTCTGATTCTCTTATAAATGTCCATACTTGTCGAAGAAACTACTTCCTCCGTTCTACTTTATGTGAACCTATTTTCTTTTTGTTCCGTTCCAAAAAGAATGTTCCCTTTCTAAATTTGGAAATAATTTAGTCTAAACTTACAATTCTGCCCTTAATGAGAAGCTTTTATAATCACACAAATACTCCGGGCCCCTTTTTGACTTGTTCAGGACCACAAATTCCAAAGTCTTAATTTTTTCTTAAACTCCATGCCCAATCAAATAAGTTCACATAAATTGGAACAAAGTGTTTGACCAAAAGATGTCAAAGCCTTTTTTATTAATACAATTGATAATGATGATGAGTTCATTCTTAATCAAGCACAATAAAATCTAGATCAAATAATAGAAGAAGTAAGCAAGATGAATGACAGAATGATCGAATAAATGTTCATAAATGTGAAGACTTAAATGTAGGAATCAATCGTAATGAATGCGAATTATCTAGATAAAATATTATGTTTAGATGATTGTAGAACCCTTCTTAATACCAGACAAAGATGCTAAACTCCAAACATATAATCAATGAACACGATAATTTTTTGCATTCCTCTTTTATCATCCCTGTTTTACAACGTATTTTCCCTTATTTATAAGGGAAAATCCCCCCAAACCCTAAAAAGGTATACCATAAAGAATATTCGAAAAGTATATTCCTAATGTCTCCAACTATGCTTACACTACTGCAGATGTAGTGCATTTGCTAACCACTTTTGGTTGCTGCCTTTTATAACGACCATGAGACACTACACCATGACGACCCCATTCCTTATCGTACTTAATAGTAGTCGTGGTGTCAAATTTGGACCTATATAGTTTATCCCTCTACTTATAGAGGTTGCAGCCTGGTGCGTCCTTGATAAGCGAACATCGCCTATACCTGCGGAGAAATTTGGCTTGCGAAGTTTTGCACATAATGCAAGAGCAGTGTACTTCACGATATCCCAGATGGTGTGACCTATTGGGGAATTACATCACTTTCACGTGCATCATCATTACGCGTCTTCCCGGGGTAGAGAGTGATGACTTGTCACTTTGGTTTTGGCACCATTGGCCGTCTTCCGCTTCAATTCAAGCGCCACCCATCCCTATAAATAGGTGAAGGGTTTGTTTTTTTCAAAAACTTTTTGTCATTTCCTCTTTGGTTATTCTTTCTTGTATCTTCAGCTTCGTTTTCGCAATTCTTTCGCTTCCTCTCTTTTGTTCACCGTTCTTGATTTTTCATTTTATTAACACATCTTCTGCCATAGATATGCCTAGAACACATCGGTCACACGAGGGGATTTCAAACACCACCCTGTTATCCATGGCGCTTCCTTCGTTTTGTAGATCAGAACGGGACAAGAAAATAAAGGCATATGTGCTTGAGGTGGTGAGATCTGAGGGGCATATCCAAGATTTGGAGGCGGAATTGGCCGCATTAAATGCACAAGTTGCTCCTTTGAAGTCAGAGGGCACACGACAACAATCGCAGCCTTCTACTTCCCATACTTCGGCCAACCCTGTCATGTCGCGATATTTATATGACATACCAAAGCCTAGCTTGACGTATATAAGTCTCTTTACGCTTATAGGAAAATATCTGGGCGGAACTTCGAGAGGTACGCATTAAAGTGCGTACCACTCAAGAGGCGTGTGGTAACCACCCTCCCACGCCTGGCAGAGAGGAAGTTGATTAACCAATATAATACATATGATAACAGAATCGAAGGCGACAACCTCGGCACGCACATGAATAGCATAAAATCTCGCCCGGCCCCTCCCTCAAGGGCGACCTCTATATCCCTAATCTCTGCCACTGGCTGGCTGGGCAGGTAGGGTGGCAGCTGGAGCTAAAACGATTGCTTGTTGACCCTGTAGAGCATGCTGAGGCTGTGGAGTCTGAGAAGGCGCACCCCTCCCACGTCTGGGGCAATCCCTAACCATTTGGCGGGTATCCCTGCACTCATAACAAGCTCTGGGAGGGTGCGGTGGTTGTGTCTGACTGGGCCTGCCCCCACTAGACTGACCTTTGGAAGTACCCCGCGTAGGAGGCACACTAGAAACTGGAGGTGCATAATAAGGCTCCTGAGATACTAGTGGAGCTGGAGTACTACCGACTGATGGCAAGGATGAATGAACAGGCCGACCAGAATAACCCCTACCATAATGACCGGCTACTGAAGTACGGGCACCGGAGTACTGACCCGACTCCCGAGACCTCTTGTCCTACCTCTCCCCTCGCTCTCAAGCGATCATACCCTCAATCCGTTTGGCAATGATCACTACCTGCTAGTAAGGTATATCTATCTCTAACTTTAGAGCCATGATGGACCGGATGGGCGGAATAAGACCCTCGATAAACCTTTGCACTCTCTCCCGAACTGTGGCGACCAAAGGCGGTGCATGTCTAGCCAACCTGGTATAACGGATGGCATACTCTGAGACTGTCATAGCACCCTGACGCAAATGCTCAAACTCTGTGCGCCATGAATCCCTGAGGCTCTCGGGAACAAATACCTTATAAACATGTCAGAGAACTAGGTCCAAGTCAGTGAGGCATACTCGACTGGAGTATCCAACTCATAAGTACGCCACCAATCATAGGTGGCTCCCCGAAGCTGAAAGGCGATGAAAGAAACCCTACTAGACTCCACTATGCCCATAGTACGAAGAATGCGATGACACTCCTCAAAAAATCCCATGGCGTCATCTGAAGCTAGGTCACTGAACACTGGGGGATCATATTTCTTGAACCTTTCTAGCCTGTGCTGCTCGTCCGCTGAGACAGCTGACCCATCCCCGGGTTGTACTGGTGTTGCAGGCGGTACAGGAATACCCTCTAGAACCTGCTCCATTCGCACTCTCTGCTCAGGAGTGCGGGCTGCAGGAGTCTGGGCCCCTCCCCCAGCCTGAGATGTGGCTGCAGCGAGTGGAAACAACCTTGCCTGAGCCAAAGTAGTGTACATGCTCATGAACTAATTCAGGTTTTCGCAGAGCGCTGGAGTAGTAATAGTTGTAGTAGGTGTACTAAGTGCCTGTGCTCCAACCGAATCTACTGGTGGTACCTCAGCGACAACGCGCGCGGGTGCTGTGGCTACACCTCGGGTGCGTCCTCGACCTCTACCCCAGCCCCAGCCTCTGACAGCGGCAGTAGGGGGCACGAGTGCATGGTCCTCTCGTGTAGCACGTGTCCTCACCATCTGTTAGAGAATAAAAGACATAAGTTTAGAATTGGTGTCAAAATATCGTACGACAAGGAATTAAAAAGAAATGAAGATTTTCCTAAACAGTTACATAACCTCACGTAGATAAATACAGACGTCTCTGTACCGATCAGTAGGACTCTAATAAACCGACTTGTGTTTCGTGAATCCTATGAACCTAGAGCTCTGATACCAACTTGTCACGGTCCTATTTTACCAATTGTGAACACATCATGATGGGACCTAGTCTTCGTGATCAGGTAAGCCTAACACGTTGCGAAAGTAATAACAATTGCGAAATTTATAATCAAAACTGATATAACATGAATAATGTATATAATTGCCGCCTGGCACATACACTTTAACACTTAGCATTCTAAAACTATGCCAAAGACCCGGAAACCCATGGGCAACACAAGCTAAGAGAAACATAAGATACGGCTCTAATATTCGAAAATGTCTACAACAACTGAATACATGAAATGGAACTGCTAACTACAAGATAGAGTAGAAGGAGACTCTTCGGTCTGCGGATGCGGCAGATGTACCTCAAGTCTCCGAATATAACACATGGATCACTCATAGTACGCCTGACCAGAAGTACTTGGCTGGATCTGCACATGACAAAGATGTGCAGAAGAGGCATGAGTACACCATAGCGGTACTCAATAAGTGTCAAGCCTAACCTCGGTTGAGTAGTGACGAGGAAGGTCAGGGCTCTATTGAGAATAAACATAATAATAATGATGAACAGTGTAAGGTAGGGAATAATCTGGAAGAAAACAACGATAAAAATAGGATAGAAGCTACAAGTCAATGACATTTAAGCTAAGTAAGGAAAATAACACAACCAAGTATCCCTCAACATTAACGTGACATGTGGACCTCCCGGGATACCGTCCTGTAGTCCTTTTTCCTCAACTGTCCAATGGATCTCCCGGGAGTCGAACCCGTACTTCATCATATTTAAATATCTGAAATCTCCCAGGAATTGAATCCGTAGTCCATCATATTAATTTCTGGAGGATCTCCCAGGAATCGAACCCGTAGTCCATCATACCAATACCCAATACTGGGGAAATCTACCGGCTGCATTGTCGTGGTTCCATATAACCGTGCAGGGGAATCTATCAGGAATCGAACATGCAATTATAAAGTAATCGAATAGGGGGGGAACCTACCGGAATCTGCATCTGTAATTCCAATGTAAATGCGCAACCACTCAGAGAAATATTCAGAGAATGAAGTACACAAATATAAGTAACAGTTAAATTTTGGTCTAACATGCTTCACGTAATTTCAATTAAGGCAATTAAGAAATCAATTCTATCTAGTCATGCTTCTCTCACTAACACAAACTAAATCTTGCATTGAAATCAGTCAAATAACAGAGAAACACAGTTTTAAATAATTCAAGTAAAGTGGATTTTTCAACAATTAGCACAAGTACACGTTTGTCACCTCGCGTACAGGACATTTAAATCAGTACATGAGAAGTCCTACGGGGAGAGGTCCCCCACACAAGGTTAGACAAGACACTTACCTCGAACCAGTACAAAATCACTATGAAATGACGCCCTTTCCACGAGTATCCGACTCTGAGTGGCCCAAATCTATTCAAACCAATTACATATTGTAAATAACATCGCAAGTACCCAATTTGACTATTAAAATTAAAGCTAAGGCGCGAAAATAAGTAAAATAACCAAAATGCCCCTCTGACCAACGTCTCGGAATCAAATAATTTTTACATTTTCAGAAACCTCGTACTCTCACGAGTCTAACCATATAAAAATCTCCCAAATCGAAGGTGAAATGCCCCCTCAAATCCTCACAATTAGGTGTAAGAACTTTACCCCAATTTTCATTCAAAATCCAAAATTAAAGGTTGAATTTGAGGTTAGATTAGTGGGTATTAATCATAAGGGAGTAAGGAATCGTTAACCAATCATTGCCTCTCAAAATACCTAAAACATCTCCCAAAACTGAGCTCTCTAGCTTTTGTTTTAATGGAAGAACCCTTGTTTTGAAATGTTAAGTACTGCCCAGGTGATTAATGAATCGTGATCGTAAGGATAGGCCGCGATCGCGAAGAGTAGAAATAGAGGCTCTGGAAAAAGGCCTATGTGATCACGAGAAGAGGCATGCGATTGCGTACAAAGATAAGTTGGCCTTACGCGATCGCTTATAAAGGCACGCGAACGCGAAAAGAAATTGGTCCAATGTGTCACAAGCTTAGTTTCTACTATGCGAACGCGTGGTATAGGATGCGAACACGTAAGAGGGAATAGTAGAGGTATGAGATCGCGAACAGACACATGTGATCGCGAGGAAGGAATTTGGGCCCCTCCAAGTTTGGACCATGCGATCGCGTGAGAGGGGGAAGCGATCGCAAAGAAGAAAGTGACCTGCAACAGCTGAAGGAAATTCTGCAATTTTTCAAACTCCAAAAATGCTCCGTTGAGCATCCGGAACACATCCGAGGCCCCCGGGACCACAAACAAACCCACAGACATATTCATAACACCATACAAACTTGTACCAATCATTAAACCACCTAAAACAACGCCGGAAACACGATTTATGCTAAGATTCAAGCCTATGAACTTCAAATTCTAACCAAACACACTTTCGATAAAAAACATATCCAAACCTTGTCCGAATGACCTGAAACTTTGCACGCACATACAAAATGACACGACGAAGCTACAGAAACTTCCGAAATTCCAAACCGACCCTCGGATAAAAAATTCACTATCGGATCGGAACTTTAAAAATTCAAACTTCGGCATTTCAAGCCTAAATGAGCTACGGACCTCCAAATTACATTCCAAATATGCTCCCAACCCGGAAACACCTAACAGAGCTAACGGAACAATCGAATTTTCATTCCAAGGTTGTATTCACACTGATCTAAATAGGGTGTCACAACCCAAATCCGGTCGCGATGGCGCCCAACAATCAAGCTAGGCCAGCCAGACCAACAATTTAATTATAACATAATACCAGTCCCAAATGGGCAACCCAAGAAGAATATATGAGTTTAAGAACTCCAATAATAATAATACTGAACAAAATACTGACACTCCCAAAGATCCGGAGTCACAAGTCTAGAACCTCTAACAAAACCCAACAGGAAATAGAGAGTACGATATAGAAGTACTCAAGTCTGAATACAAAATATAAAATAACAACTGGAATGAGAGGAGAAGCTAGGTTCTGCGAACGTAGGCAGCTACCTCAGCAACTCGATGTGACAATGTAAACGCTGGAGATGCCCGTCTACTGCTCCTGAGTACCTGAGTCTGCACACAAAAGGTGCAGGGAGTAGGGGTGAGTACTAAGTACTCGGTGAGTAACAAATATATATATGTAGCTGACAGTAAGAAATCCACAAAATACCACAATATGAAGCTACACTACGGTCCGAATCTCCTACGAACTAGCAACAATAATACAATACAGCTACCATAGAGTAATTAAACAAATACAGATGCAATGCAATGCACATAACCGCTACGGCGTGTAGCCCAATCCATTTAACGTCGACGGCGCTCACTGGGGGTGTGTACAGACTCCGGAGGGCTCCTACAGCCCAAGCGCAATACTGCTGCGGCGTGCAGCCCGATCCTCATATCAACCGCTGCGGCGTGCAGCCCGATCCCATGCTCAGTCCACAATAAGCAAATAAGTCACAAAACAATTCATTATCCTTCATTCCAGTTCTCAATTCATAATTTATGAAAAATACTTTAACTTTATTTGATTTGTAAAAGCCGGTGACTTAGCATTTCAAAAGTGTGATTTCAATTTCCAGGACTGAGATCAGTGATTTAAGCAAATTTTAGCTATCACATAAATATTGTCCTCTAAGGACGCTACAGATCGGCACGAGGCCCAAACAAGGCTTACAGCCCACAAACATAGCAAATACAATGTATTTCCAACATTAGTAACATATTATTCATTTCCGGGATGGAACAAGTCTCAATCCCCAATCACAATCAATCCCGCACCTGCCACGGTGTGCGAGCCACGCCCTATTAGCGTCACAATGTGCTAAGCCGGGGTTTCGAACCCTCAGGCTACCATATACACAAACTACTTACCTCTAGCCGGTCGTAGACTCGTCCGCGATGCCTTTTCCTTTGAATTTCGTTGCCTCGTGTGTAGAATCTAGTCAAATAACAATAATTATATCAAATACGGGTCAAAGAATCATAACCCACTTCAATTTATATGAAATTCGCATAATTACACTAAGTTGGTAAAACCCGACCCGGGCCCCACTGCTCGGAAAATTCCGAAATTAGTACCAACGCGATCCTTATCTCGCCACGAGTCCGTGCATATAAAATTTATCGAAATCGGAGTTCAAATGGCCTCTCAAAACTCAAAATCCCGTTTTCAATATTTGGGTCACATTTCTTCAAGATTTCAACCCAATTTCATGAAGATTGATGTTAATACTACCATAAAATGATGTTTTTGAGTCAAGAATCTTACCTTCGACGAATACCCGATGACTTTTCAGTGATTTCCTCGAGTTTTCTTCTCTCTAGGGCTCAAAATTATGTTTTGGGGGTGTAAACCCGTAACCCCTATGTTCTGTGATATAAATTCACTGCCAGAACATTTTGTTCTAAGCGATCGCGACTCGCCTCACGCGATCGCGATGTTCAAAAACTCGGCCTCACGCGATCGCGACTCCCCTCACGCGATCGCGATGTACAATCACCCGGCTTCACGCGATCGCGTCCCTCTTCCTGCGATCGCGTAGCACATTTTTCCCCGGACCCATTTCTCTTCTACGCGATCGCGTAGATGATAATGCGATCGCGATGGCCACCCGGTTAATTCTACGCGATCGCGGCTGGTGATCCTGCGATCGCGATGGCCTAGCCCCCAGCTCTACGCGATCGCGTCCCCCTCCCCGCGATCGCGGAGAGCAAAAGCCTGCTGCGTTTATGACAGCAACCAGCCTTCTCTTTTCTTCCAAAAATGGTCCGTTTGGACCCCGGGATTCATCCCGAGACCCCCGGGACCCCAACGAAAACCACCAACATACTCCAAAATATGATACAAACTTGTTCCAATCATAAAAACACCATACTAAACATCAAAATCTCCATTTACTCACGGATTCAAGCCTAAGTTTCTTCAAAACTTTCAAAACTAACATTCAATCCAAAACCTGATCAAACGATGTCCGAATGACCTGAAAATTTGCGGACACATCCAAAATCACATAACGAAGCTACAGAAATTGTCAGAATTCCATTCCGACCCCCGGATCAAAATATCACCTACCATCCGGTTTTCGCCAAAATTCAACGTTCGCCAATTCAAGCTTAAAACTACACCGGACCTCCGAATTCAATTCCGATTGTTCTCCTAAGTCATAAATGATCCCCGGAACTAGTCGAATCATCCGAATCCGGTTCCGAGCACTCTAACTCAATAGTCAACTCTTGGTTGACTTTTCATATTCAAGCTTTCTTGAAACATGCTATTTGTTTCATTTTCAATCCAAAACACTCCTAACTCACCCGATATACTCTAATACTGTTTAGAAGCATAATATATGTAAATGCAAGGTAACGGGGTGGAAATTTCCGTAACGATGGGCCGGGTCGTTACATTCTCCCCAACTTAAACAAACGCTCGTCCGCGAGCGGGTTAGGAAACATACCCTGGAGCATCGAACAAGTGTGGATATCTGCTCCGCATTTCCTGCTCGGTCTCCCAAGTTGCTTCCTCACGGGACGACCTCTCCATCGCACTTTCTCGAAGCTATGTCCTTAGATCTCGGCTTACGAACCCTGTCGACCCAAAATGGCTGCGGTTCCACGTCATAAGTCAAATCCTCATCTAGGTGTATCGTGCTGAAGTCCAACACGTGAGACGGGTCTCCGACATACTTCCGGAGCATGGATACATGGAACACGGGTGAACTCACGACAAACCGGGTGGCAAAGCAAGCATATAAGCCACCTCCCCAACTTTCCTAAGCACCTCAAAAGGTCCGATGAACCTTGGGCTCAACTTTCCTTTCTTTCCAAACCTCATAACACCCTTCATAGGCGAAACTTTCAGCAACACCTTCTCACCTACTGAATAAGACACATCTCGGACCTTCCGGTCCGCATAACTCTTCTGACGTGACTGAGCTGTGCGAAGTCTCTCCTGAATCACCTTCACCTTGTCTAAGGCATCTTGGACTAACTCTGTCCCTAACAACCTAGCCTCGCCGGGCTCGAACCAACCGACTGGAGACCTACACCGCCTCCCATATAAAGCTTCATACGGTGCCATCTGAATGCTGGACTGATAGCTATTATTGTAAGCAAACTCCGCCAAAGGCAAATAATCAGCCCATGAACCACCAAAATCAATGACACAAGCACGCAACATGTCCTCCAATATCTGAATAGTACGCTCAGACTGCCCATCCGTCCGTGGATGAAATGTTGTGCTCAACTCTACCTGTGAACCCAACTCTCGCTGAAATGTCCTCCAGAACTGAGATGTGAACTGGGTACCTCTGTCTGATATAATAGAAATGGGAACTCCATGCAATCTCACTATCTCACGGATGAATATCTCTGCCAACCGCTCTGAGGTATAGGTAGTACACACTGGGATGAAGTGAGCTGACTTGGTCAACCTATCCACCACCACCCAAACTGAATCAAACTTCCTCGCTGTCCGAGGGAGTCCACTAACAAAGTCCATAGTTATTCTTTCCCACTTCCACTCCGGAATATCAATACGCTGGAATACACCACCAGGTCTCTGATGCTCATACTTGACCTGCTGACAGTTTAGACACCGAGCCACATGGCTCGCAATATCTTTCTTCATCTTTCTCCACCAGTAATGCTGCTTCAAATCCTGATACATCTTCGCGGCTCCTGGATGAATAGAATACCGCGAGCTGTGGGCCTCCTCCAATATCAACTCACGAAGGCCATCAACATTGGGCACGCATATCCGACCTTGCATCCGCAATACACCATCACTATCAATAGTGACATCTCTGGCATCATCATGCTGAACTCCGTCCCTAAGGACAAGTAAGTGTGGATCATCATCATCGGCGCTCTCGAATACGATTATATAAAGAAGAACGAGCTACTACACAAGCCATCACCGATCGAGCTCGAAATATCCGACCTCGCCATCCGATTAGCTAACGCGCTCGCACGTGATCGCTGAGGGTCTCTCCCAATCGGAATATACGCTAAGTCGCCGATACTAATAACGCCTTCGGCTCAATGCATCAGCCCACTACATTGGCTTTCCGGGATGATACAAGATAGTAATATCGTAGTCTTTAAGCAATTCAAGCCATCTCCGCTGCCTCGAATTTAGATCTTTTTGCTTAAACAAATGCTGGAAGGCTGCGGTGGACTGTATATACATCACAAGATACACCATATAGATAATGCCTCCAAATCTTCAAGGCATGAACAATAGCGGCTAACTCCAAATCATGAACATGGTAGTTTTTCTCGTGGGGCTTTAGGTGACGAGAAGCATATGCAATAACTCTACCCTCCTCCATCAACACACAACCGAGTCCAACTCTGGAAGCATCGCAATACACCGTATATGACCCTCTGAGGCCGATGGTAACACAAGTACTTGAGCTGTGGTCAAAGCCTCGCTCGAGCCTGCGAAAGCTCTCCTCACATTTATCGGACCACGCAAATGGGGCATTCTTCCGTGTCAGACTTGGTCGACGGTGAAGCAATAGATGAGAAATCTCGAACAAACCGACGATAATAGCATGCCAAGCCGAGAAAACTCCGAATCTATGTAGGTGAGGAAGGTGCGGGCCAGTGCCGCATCGCCTCGACACTACGCGGATCAACACGAATACCGTCGCCTGGACACTATATGTCCCGAGAAAACCCACGATATCAATCCGGAACTCACACTTAGTGAATTTTGCATAAAGCTTCTCTTCCTTCAACCTCTGCAATGCCACTCTCAAATGCTGTGCATGCTCCTCCTGGCTGCGTGAATATACCGGGATATCATCAATAAACACAATCACAAAAGAATCAAGGTACGGCCGAAATACACTATTCATCAAGTGCATGAATGCTGCTGGGGCATTAGTCAACCCGAAAGACATCACCAGGAACTCGTAGTGCCCATATCGCGTCCTGAACGCTGTCTTCATAATATCCGAGTCCCTGATCTTCAACTGATGATAGCCCGATCGAAGATCAATCTTAGAAAATACACTAGCTCACTGTAGCTGATCAAATAGGTCCTCGATACGAGGTAATGGGTACTTATTCTTCACTGTTACCTTGTTCAGCTGCCTGTAATCAATGCACATTCTCATTGTGCCATCTTTCTTCTTTACGAACAACACCGGTGCACCCCAAGGTGACACACTCGGACGAATGAAACCCTTATCTAAGAGTTCTTGAAGCTGTTTCCTTCAATTCTTTTAACTCTGCTGGTGCCATGCGATAGGGAGGAATAGAAATGGGCTGAGTGCCCGGCACCAAGTCAATACCAAAATCGATATCTCTGTCAGGCGGCATACCCGGCAGGTCTGCTGGAAATACATCCGGAAACTCCCTCACAATGGGGACCGAATCAAGACTGGGTGTCTCGGCCTCGACATTTCTAATGAAGGCCAAATAAGATAAACAACCCTTGCCAATCATTCGTTGGGCCTTTATATAAGAAATCACCCTGTCGGACACATAATCAGTCAAGCCACGCCACTCGATCCTCGGATTACCTGGAATAGCTAATGTGACTGTCTTGGCATGACAGTCCAGAATCGCATGATAAGGAGATAGCCAATCCATGCCTAGGATAACATCGAAATCTACCATGCCCGGTAGTAATAGATCAACTCGGGTCTCCAGACCCCCAATAGTAATAATACAGGATCGATATACCTGATCCACAACAACAGTATCCCCCACTGGGGTAGACACATGTACGGGCAAAGCAAGAATACCACGGGTCGTACCCAAATGATGTGCAAAGTAAGTAGAGACATAAGAATAGGTGGGTCCGGGATCAAATAAGACAGAAGCATCCTCGCGGCGGTCGAGATAATACCGAAATGACCGCGTACGAAGCAGCAGCGTCCTTCGCGTCCGGAAGAGCATAGAAACGAGCACGGCCTCCGCCGATGCGATCCTCGCCTGCGGGGCGACCTGCGAGATGCACGGCCACCGGTCCTGGCCGCGTGCGGCCGGCGCGAAGAAACGAGGAGTAGAAGACGAAGGCTGATCCCTCCCCCGCTAAGACCGCTTACGAAGCCCCTGAGGACACTTCTCTCCTGATATGGCCCAAATCGCCGCACTCAAAACAACGGCCCGAAGATGGGAGAAGGGGCTGCGGGGACCCCTCGCTACCGATGAATCGTCGCTGAGGAAACGGGAGCGAGCTGCGAGTCGGAAGAGCACTCGGTGCGGTGCGACTGCGCGGCGGCTCTCGCGGCCCTAATAACCCTGCTCGTCGCCGGCGGCCACGATCGAGATGAAACCCCGGCTGGACTGCGTGCGTCCCGGACCGGTGAGACACGAAGGAGCGACCTCTGCTATGCTGGAGGTGGCCCCTAGACGGAGCACCACGCGTAGCTGCCCGGTGCCACGAGGCCTCTTAGCCTCTCTCTCCTCTCGGTCTCTGCGGCGATCTGTCTCAATGTGACGGGCAGCATCGACCACCTCCTCAAAGGTAACTGTCGAAACTCTCTCCCTGGTCATCATTATACGGATGGGATAAATAAGACCATTAATAAATCTCGGAATCCTCTCCCTGTACGTAGGAACCATCCGCGTGGCATGACGAGCCGGCTATGTGAATCTCGTCTCGTGCGATTACGCTGTCGTCTCTCCTCGCTTCAACCACTCGAGCCGACGTCGCGGCTCCTCTCTGCGAGGGCGAGGGCACGTGCTTCTCCAAAAATACCGTGTAACTGTCGCCAAGTGAGGGGCACTGCCCCAGCGGACCTACGCCTCTCAAAATTCTCCCGCCGGCGGAAATGCGCACCTGCGAACCGAAAAGTGGTGAATGAAGCACTGCCTGGACTCTAGAATACCCGCGGTGCGGCGCACGCCGACATCCGTCAAGAAAACCACGGGCATCCTCGCCCTCGGCTCCGCCGAATGTCGGAGGGCGCAGCCTCTCACGTCTCTCCAAACGACGGCCGCTCGTCGTCGGGCATACGCCGGAACCATATGTGCGGGAGGCGGTGCAACGAGTGCGATCGGGCTGAGCCGGCTCGGGTGTGTGAGCTACGGGGGTCCGATTCCCTCCCCCACTGTGAAGAAGATGCGCGGCGGTGGCATCGCAACTACCCGTGCTAAGCTCTGTGCACGCCGTGATAAGATACGAGCCAAGGTCTCACGAAGACCCGGTATCACGGTAGGCACCTGCGGGTCTCCGAACTCGAGCTGTCGGAGCGTCTGCCGCTGGAACATGGTCCTGAGTCCGATCGGTTGGTGGGTCGGCGAGTGTTGGTGCTGCCTCAGCTGGCCTACCTCCGCCACGACCACGGCCTCCGGGTGCTAATGGTGGTCGTCCGCCACGTCCGATTAGCTCGTGTTCTCGCCATCTGCGAGAGAATAGAATATGGAAAGATTTAATTTCATGATAACACAAATCGCACGATAAGAATTCAATAAAATGAGGTTTTTCCTAAAGTTTCTGTAGCCCTTCGAAGATAGATACGGACATCTACGTACCGATCTGCGAAAGCCTACTAAACCGGCTCATGACTCGCGAGTCCTAATAACCTAGAGCTCTGATACCAACTTGTCACGACCCAAATCCGATCGTGATGGCGCCCAACAATCAAGCTAGGCCAGCCAGACCAACAATTTAATTATAACACAATACCAGTCCCCAAATGGACAACCCGAGAAGAATATATGAGTTTAAGAACTCCAATAATAATAATACTGAACAAAAGTACTGACACTCCCAAAGATCCGGAGTCACAAGTCTAGAGCCTCTAACAAAACCCAACAGGAAATAGAGAGTACGATATAGAAGTACTCAAGTCTGAATACAAAATATAAAATAACAATTGGAATGAGAGGAGAAGCTAGGTTCTGCGAACGTAGGCAGCTACCTCAGCAACTCGATGTGACAATGTAAACGCTGGAGATGCCCGTCTACTGCTCCTGAGTACCTGAGTCTGCACACAAAAGGTGCAGGGAGTAGGGGTGAGTACTAAGTACTCAGCGAGTAACAAATATATATATGTAGGTGACGGTAAGAAATCCACAAAATACCACAATATGATGCTACACTACAGTCCGAATCTCCTACGAACTAGCAACAATAATACAATACAGCTACCACAGAGTAATTCAACAAATACATATGCAATGCAATGTACATAACCGCTACGGCGTGTAGCCCGATCCAATTTAACGTCGACGGCGCTCACTAGGGGTGTGTACAGACTCCGGAGGGGCTCCTACAGCCCAAGCGCAATACTGCTGCGGCGTGCAGCCCGACCCTCATATCAACCACTGCGGCGTGCAGCCCGATCCCATGCTCAGTCCACAATAAGCAAATAATTCACAAAACAATTCATTTTTCTTAATTCCAGTTCTCAATTCATAATTTATGAAAAAAATACTTTAACTTTATTTAATTTGTAAAAGCGGTGACTTAGCATTTCAAAAGTGTGATTTCAATTTCCAGGTCTGAGATCAGTGATTTAAGCAATTATAGCTATCACATAAATATTGTCCTCTAAGGACGCTACAGATCGGCAAAAGGCCCCAAACAAGGCTTACAGCCCACAAACATAGCAAATACAGTGTATTTCCAACACTAACAACATATTATTCACTTTCGGGATGGACCAAGTCTCAATCCCCAATCACAATCAATCCCGCACCTGCCACGGTGTGCGAGCCACGCCCTATTAGCGTCACAATGTGCTAAGCCGGGGTTTCGAACCCTCAGGCTACCATATACACAAACTACTCACCTCTAGCCGGTCGTAGACTCATCCGCGATCCCTTTTCCTTTGAATTTTGTTTCCTCGTGTGTAGAATCTAGTCAAATAACAATAATTATATCAAATACGGGTCAAAGAATCATAACCCCACTTCAATTTATATGAAATTCGCATAATTACACTAAGTTGGTAAAACCCGACCCCGGGCCCCACTACTCGAAAAATTCTGAAATTAGTACCAACGCGATCCTTATCTCGCCACGAGTCCGTGCATATAAAATTTATCGAAATCGGAGTTCAAATGGCCTCTCAAAACTCAAAATCCCGTTTTCAATATTTGGGTCACATTTCTTCAAGATTTCAACCCAATTTCATGAAGATTGATGTTAATACTACCATAAAATGATGTTTTTGAGTCAAGAATCTTACCTCCGACGAATACCCGATGACTTCTCAGTGATTTCCTCGAGTTTTCTTCTCTCTAGGGCTCAAAATTATGTTTTGGGGGTGTAAACCCATAACCCCTCTGTTCTGTGATATAAATTCACTGCCAGAACATTTTGTTCTACGCGATCGCGACTAGCCTCACGCGATCGCGATGTTCAAAAACTCGGCCTCATGCGATCGCGACTCCCCTCACGCGATCGCGATGTACAATCACCCGGCTTCACGTGATCGCGTCCCTCTTCCTGCGATCGCGTAGCACATATTTCCCTGGACCCATTTCTCTTCTACGCGATCGCGTAGATGATAATGCGATCGCGATGGCCACCCGGTTAATTCTATGAGATCGCGGCTGTTGATCCTGCGATCGCGATGGCCTATCCCCCAGCTCTACGCGATCGCGTCCCCCTCCCCGCGATCGCGGAGAGCAAAAGCCTGCTGCGTTTATGACAGCAACCAGCTTTCTCTTTTCTTCCAAAAATGGTCCGTTTGGACCCCCGGATTCATCCCGAGACCCCCGGGACCCCAACGAAAACCACCAACATACTCCAAAACATGATACGAACTTGTTCCAATCATAAAAACACCATACTAAACATCAAAATCTCCATTTACTCACGGATTCAAGCCTAAGTTTCTTCAAAACTTTCAAAACTAACATTCAATCCAAAACCCGATCAAACGATGTCCGAATGAACTGAAAATTTGCGGACACATCCAAAATCACATAACGAAGCTACAGAAATTGTCGGAATTCCATTCCGACCCCCGGATCAAAATATCACCTACCATCCGGTTTTCGCCAAAATTCAACATTCGCCAATTCAAGCTTAAAACTACACCGGACCTCCGAATTCAATTCCGATTGTTCTCCTAAGTCATAAATGATCCCCCGGAACTAGTCGAATTATCAGAATCCGGTTCCGAGCACTCTTACTCAATAGTCAACTCTTGGATGACTTTTCATATTCAAGCTTTCTTCAAACATGCTATTTGTTTCATTTTCAATCCAAATCACTCCTAACTCACCCGATATACTCTAATACAATTTTAGAAGCATAATATATGTAAATGCAAGGTAACGGGGTGGTAATTCCCATAACGACGGGCCGGGTCGTTACATAGGGACCATTTTTCAACTTTTAAGCTCTCATTTAGGGATTAAGTGTCCCAAAGCACCCTGAATCTTAATACCGAACGTTCCAGGAAACCAAAATAGCAAAAATGAACTTAGGAAAAGCAGTTAATGGGGGATCGGGGCGTAAATTCCGAAAATGACCGGCAGGTGTTACAACATCACTTAAAGTTAGACAGAACACTATGATTTTTTTAGATTCTGCAACATATGATGTCAATACGGTGGCCGTATATAGTTAGTGACTTAGAGCCCGTTTGGTCAAGCTGCCAAATCTGCTTATTTTAAAAAGTACTTTTTTCAAAAGTGCTTTTGAAAAAAAAAATTGTGTTTGGCCAATTCATTTAAGAAGTACTTTTTACAATATTTGATAAACAAATTGTGTTTGGCCAATCTTTATAAAAAGTACTTTTGAGTGTCAAATTACCAAAAAAGATAGTGCCAAACTTTTATAATTATTTAAAAAGAAAAATAAATTTTAATATTATTATAAAAGACTGTTATTAGTTTTTATTTTATTTAATTCAGATATAAACATAAAGTATACATAATATTATATATTTAAATCTTTGTAACATATATAGTAATACCAAAGCAATAATATTATCTAGTATAATTACTAGTTATTTATACCATAAAATAATAAGCAAAGTAACTCACACATGATAATATTTCTCAATAATTTCATCTCTAATTCTATCATGCAACACCTCCATAATAGTCGAAGATTGTCTTGAATTTCTAAAGTAATACCAGAAGCCCCATCTCCTTCCTCAATCTCTGCAGTAATGTCTTTATTAACATAATAGTTGAATTCCTTATCAGTAGAAGATCGTCGTCGGATGAAATTATGTAGAGCCATGGTAGTTGTAACAAGATAAATCTGAGTGTCAAACTTGGAAGATGGCATTGAGCGTAAAATAGAAAACTTATTTTTCCCGACTCCAAATGTTCTTTCAATTGTACATTGAAGACTATTAATTCAACCTCGAAGACTATTAAATAAATAAAAAAAAGAAAGATACAAAAAATAAGAGTATCAAAGGAAAACAAATTCAACTATTAGTCACTCATATTACTAGAAATTAGTGTTATCATTATTACATGCAAGCACATTAAAAGGAATAAAAATAAAAGTACATACTAGATATGTCACGACCCAGATTCTCCTCCTTCGGGAGTCATGATGGCGCCTACTAATGGAAGATAGGCAAGCCAACTTCTTACTTACGTTTCTATTCATTGCAACCCTCATATAAAAATCATTTAGAAAGAATACTATTAATATAGTGGAATAATAATTTGGCGAAAGACTTAATAACTTTTACTAGATACGATGCACAAAAATCCAAACATAATACACTACCCAAGAACTTGTGTCACAATACTCACGAACTTTTAAGAATAATACACATAATCGTCTGAAGGAATATAAATTGTTTATCTCGAATACATGAGATAACATACTGAAAAGTAAGGATAGAGGAGACAACGGGTCCTGCGGACGCCTGCAAGGCTACCTCGAAGTCTTGGTGGTCGGAATATCAACAATCGTACTACTGCTACTGCTGTTGTCCGTAACCTGTATCTGCGCAAAAAGAGCGCAGAGTGTAGCATCAGCACAACCGACCCCATGTGCCGGTAAGTGCATGGCCTATCCCAGCGAAGTAGTGACAAGGCTAGGACCAGACACACATATAAACCTGTACAGTTAAAAATATGTACAACAAAATAGCAGGAAACAACATATATTATTTACAGAGAGAAAATATACTTTGGAGTAACATCGATATATATATATATATATATATATATATATATATATATATATATATATATATATATATATATATATATATATATATATATATATATATATACATATATATATATAATAAAATAAAAGTATTTAATTCACTTTCAAACTCTACTCATCGAATTGCAGAAGTACCACCACTCGTTCTCATTTTACTATCAATCTTTCATTTATTTATCAAAATAATACATAATATGTTACCAACGATCGTGGCCAATATCAACAATCATTATCTGTTAGTAGTACGACGTGCACCCCGACGCTTCCGATAAGTCACCGACATCTATGGCCAATAACAGTACATAATAGGCTACCGGCTACTATGGCCAATGACAACAATCAATATCTATTAGTAGTGTGGCGTGCATTCCGACCCTTCCGATATGTCACCGACGTTATGACCAATAACAATAATAAATACAATATATTACCAGCATTGAACCAATAATCTCTGATCAATAATATATATATATATATATATATATATATATATATATATATATATATATATATATATATGCCTTTAAATTATTATTTATTGATTTTATACCGGTAATATAAATATTGTCGAATTACAACATTTTTGGTTTTACACCGGTAATATAAATATTGTTGAAATTGGAGATTATTAGTTTAATACCGGTTATATATTACCGGTGTAAAACCAATAATTTTGTAGTTCAACAACATTTATATTACCGGTATAAAATCAATAAATAATAATTAATCAACAATATATGTATATTACCGTTGTGAAACCAATAATCTTTAATCAACAATTTATATATATATATTACTAGTATGAAACCAATAATAATTCCTTTCATATAATCACATAAGATTAATAGGAATTTAATCCATTTAATACCCACGGTCATGCTCGACCCGCAACGTATAGATACTCGTCACCATGCCTATACGTCAGATTCCACACATAACAATTAGCACATAAACTCAACTCATATTCCCTCATGCTAGGATAGATCAAACACTTACCTCGAAAGTTTATGATCAATTCAATCCGTAGCAATGCCCTTTCCTTTCGAATTTAGCACCAATTCAATCGTATCTATACACAATTGATTTAATATCATCAATACTACTCAACAAACTAGTTTAAATCGCCAAATATAATTTTTTTCAACATTCTGCCCGGAATAGTAAAAATCGACCTCGGGCCCACGTGGTCAAAACACGAGGTTCGAACCAAAATAAATTCACCCATTCATCCACGAGTTCAAATATGTAATTTGTTCTTAAGTTCGACCCCAAAAAGAGGTCTAGATCGCAAATTCTTTGAAAAACCTAACTCTACCCAATTTTTTAATTTTCTACCTATTTTCACATGTTTAGGCCTAAAAATTCGAATAATATTGATGGAATATGAAGAAAATGAGTCAAGAATCACTTACCCAACAAGTTTGATGAAAATTGCCTAAGAATCGCCAAGAAATGTTGTTGGAGAAGAGAGAGTTTGGTAAAATGGGATTTAATCCCGTTCTGTTATGTTTTTCAAAACTTAAAACTCACTGGGCGAAATTGCTCTATGCGATCGCAGGGTCTGGGATGCGATCGCATAGAAGAAAATAAAGGGGGCTAAAATTTGCTCTATGCGATCGCAGGGGAAGGAATGCGATCGCATAGAATGAAAGCCAGGCCTCAACATTTACTCTATGCGATCGCGGGGGAAGCAATGCGATCGCATAGAAGGAACATGCAAGGGTATGCGATCGCATAGAACAAAACGGGGCAACCAATTTACTCTATGCGATCGCATGGGCTTCTATGCGAATGCATAGAGTTATGTACCAGATACCAGCAGACAGCAAAAATATCAGATTTTTGTAAGTCCAAAACATCCCGTTACCTATCAAAACTCACCCGAGCCCTCGGGGCTCCAAACCAAATATGTACACTAACTCAAAAATATTATACGAACTTGCTCGAGCGATCAAATCGCCAAAATAACATAAAAACAACGAATTGAGCCTTAAAACTCAAGAATCTTTCAAATTTTCATAAACTTCCAAATTTCCAATTTAAGGTCGAAACACGTCAAACGACGTCCATTTTCAACCAACTTTATAGGAAGCGCTTAACCAATATTTATGACTTGTACTTGGCGTCAGAACCAAAATACGAGCCCGATACCATTACTTTTTAATCAAATTTCAGTTTCATTTTCCTTAAACATTTTCAGAAAAATTCTTTTACCGGGGTTCTAGACCTCGGATTTTGATTCTGAGCATACGCCCGAGTTCTATATTTTTCTACGGATTTCCTGAGACCGTCAAATTACGGGTTCGGGTCCGTTTACCAAAAATATTGACCAAAGTCAACCATATCAATATAAATATCAAAATTCTTCAAATTTTTCACATAATTCATATATTTCAACCTAAAAAATTTTCGGCTTCACGCCCGGACTGCGCATGCAAACCGAGGCAATTATAAATGAGGTTTTCAAGGCCTCAAAAACCCGAAATGATTGAGAAAATAAGTGATAACCCTTTGGGTCGTCACATTCTCCACCTCTAAAACAACCGTTCGTCCTCGAACAGACAAAAGAAAGAAGTACCTGAGTCATAGAATAGATGAGGATATCGGCTCCGCATGTCGGACTCGGACTCCCAGGTCGATGCCTCAAGAGGCTGACCCCTCCACTAAACTCGCACAGAAGGAAAACCCTTCGACCTCAATTATCAAACCTACTGGTCTAGAATAGCCACTAGCTCCTCCTCATAAGATAGATCCTTGGCCGATTGGACAGTGCCTAAATCTAACACGTGCAATGGATCGCCGTGATATTTTCGGAGCATTGATACATGAAACACTGGATGCACAGCTGACAAGCTAGGCGTCAAGGCAAGATTATACGCCACCTCTCCCACACGATCAAGAATCTCGAATGGGCCAATAAACCTAGGGCTAAGTTTTCCCTTCTTTCCAAATCTCATCACGCCCTTCATAGGCGACACTCGGAGCAATACTCGCTCCCCAACCATGAAAGCTATATCTCGAACCTTGCGATCTGCATAGCTCTTTTGCCTAGACTGAGCTGTGCGAAGCCTATCTTGAATAATCTTGACCTTATCTAAGGCCTCCTGAACTAAATCCGTACCCAATAACCGAGCTTCTCCCGGTTCAAACCATCCAACCGGAGAACGACACCGCCTACCATACAAGGCTTCATAAGGAGCCATCTGGATGCTCGATTGATAACTACTATTATAAGCAAACTCTGCCAAAGGCAGGAATTGATCCCACGAACCTCCAAAATCAATAACACACGCCCGAAGCATATCTTCCATTATCTGAATAGTCCTCTCAGACTGACCGTCCGTCTGGGGATGAAAGACTGTACTTAGCTGGACTTGGGTGCCCAACTCTCGTTGAACCGCTTTCCAGAAATGTGAGGTAAACTGCGTACCTCGATCTGAAATGATAGAGATAGGCACACCATGAAGGCGAACAATCTCCTTGATATAAATCCCAGCTAATCTCTCAGATGAATAGGTAGTGGCAACCGGAATAAAATGAGCCGACTTGGTTAGCCTATCAACAATAACCCAAACAACATCAAACTTCTTCCGAGTCATCGGAAGGCCAGAAACAAAGTCCATATTTATCCGCTCCCACTTCCATTCAGGAAGCTCAATTCTCTGAAATAAACCATCGGGTCTCTGATGCTTATATTTAACATGTTGACAATTCAAACACCGTGACACATATGCCACAATATCCTTTTTCATTCTACGCCACTAATAATGTTGCCGCAGATCCTGGTACATCTTTGTTGCGCCTAGATGAATAGAATACCGCGAACTGTGAGCTTCCTCTAGAATCAATTCTCGAAGTCCATCAACATTCGGCACACAAATTCGCCCTTACAATCTCAAAACTCCATCAGTATGTAAGGTGACATGCTTGGCACCTCCTCGTTGAACCGTATCTTTAAGGACACATAAATGAGGATCATCAAATTGCCGATCGCGGATACACTCCAATAATGAGGAGCGAGCGATCGTACAAGCTAGTACTTGACTAGGCTAAAAAATATCCAACCTCACAAATCGGTTGGCCAAGGACTGAACATCCAAAGCAAGTGGCCTCCGATTGACTGGAATATAAGCAAGACTGCCCATACTGGTTGACTTCCTACTCAAAGCGTCGGCCACCACGTTTGCTTTTCCCGAATGATATAAAATGGTGACATCATAATCTTTCAGCAATTCTAGCCACCTTCTCTGCCTCAAATTCAACTCCTTCCGTTTAAACAGATATTGAAGACTCTTATGATCGGTGTCTACTTCACATGACACTCCATACAAATAATGTCTCCATATCGTTAACGCGTGGACAATCGCCGCCAATTCCAGATCATGAACTGGATAGTTCTTTTCATGAATCTTCAATTGCCTTGAAGCATAGGTAATAACCTTGCCATCCTGCATCAACACTACACCAAGCCCAATATGTGAAGCATCACAATAAATAGTATAAGGTCCCATACCCGTGGGTAAAACCAATACCGGTGCTGTGGTCAAGGTTGTCTTGAGCTTCTGAAAGCTCGCCTCACATTCATCTGACCATTCGAACTGAACACCTTTCTGTGTCAATCTGGTCATTTGGGCTGCAATAGATCTAAACTCCTCCATGAATCGCCGATAATAACCTGCTAATCCTAAGAAACTCCGAATCTCTGTGGCTGATGTCAGTCTAGGCCAGTTCTTGACAGTCTCAATCTTCTTTGGTTCAACCTGAATACCTGCTGCCGTCACAATATGACCCAGGAATGCAACTGAACTTAGCCAAGGAATACAACTGAACTTAGAGAAATAAAAAAACAAGATTAATCAAAGAAAACATCAAAAGCAAGAAAAATCAAAAAAGAATTTGAAAAGTTACAAGATGATTCATGTATTTGATATCTTTAATTTTTAAAATAATGGTAGAAATAAAAAAACTATTAAAAATCAATGAAAAGACAAAAAAAAAATGAATTTGAAAGATTCATGTATCTTATATATATATATATATATATATATATATATATATATATATATATATATATATATATAAGATACAAAAAATCTTTCAAAAATCGTTTTTGTCTTTTCATTGGTTTTTGCTTCATCTTGAACAGTTTTTTTTTTTTTTAATTTCTACCATATATAGTTCAACATAAAGTCGTTATAGTACTTTCAACGATTATAAAGAAATACTCATAATTTCAAAAGAATTCACTCTCTTACAAGAGGTAGAAATCTCTTGGAGATAAAGGGTTTTGAAATGAAAGTTATTAGGATCAAAGTCGTAGTGCTTCCAACGATTATAAAGAAATACTTCATAATTTCAAAAGAATTCACTCTCTTACAAGAGGTAGAAATCTCTTGGAGATAAAGAGTTTTGAAAGGAAAGTTATTAGGATCGAAAGTACAAAAATAAAATAAATTTGGAGATCAATCTAAATAATACCGCTTGTACATAAGAAAGTAATTTGCTTTATTTATTCATTTTTTAGCACTCGATATTAGTAAATTTCTCATCTTTACCATTCAAACTAAAGATGGCTCGATATATATATATATATATATATATATATATATATGAAAAGAAATGTAAGGGATAATTTGGCAAATATAAATTTGCGGTGAGGATAGTTTTGTCCTAAATAAATTAATTTTTTGCTTCTGCTTCTACTTCTTGGAAGAAGCTAGAATTTTTTGTTTCTTCCCAAAAATAGAAAAATTGCTTTTGGTGTTGGTCAAAAATACTTTTTTATTTGCTTAGAGATAAGAATAATAGAATGAAATACTTTTGGCCTCCAAGAATCGTGGAAATAGAATGAAGATACAAAATTGAAGTAAAAGAATAAGTGATACAACATAGAGAAATGAAGGGGAATGTCTTTGGTAGGACTTTTCGTTTTTCACATTTACTACAACTTTTCGTTACACTCATTTACTATAATTATTTGGCTAATGTCATCCATTTTTCCTCATCATTTTTAAAATTAAAATGAGCGGTTAAATGGTCCATATTTCAAGAAGAATTTTAATATATTTATGGCTTCATACATCAATGATGAAGCAGTATTTTTGCAGCTAATTTTACTATTTGGCTCAAAATATTGTTGGAGTAGTAGTCTTTAGGTCAAGGGCAAAATTGTCGTTTTCATATTTTAACTTTAAACTTGAATCTATAATATGATGATATGATATTTAAGATTAAAGTTTCAATTTTTGTCTAGTCAAAACTATATTGTGCAGATTGAAATTGAAGGAGTACAAAATTTTGAGCTAAAAAAAGCTGCTCCATTCACCAGGAAGGAGATAAAGATTGCCACCTATCTCAAAATGACAATAAGCCACATTTATTAGATTCAAGAACCAAACAGCAATCATGAACTACAAGCTACCCCTATGACAAAAAAGAAAGACAAATAAACAAAAGAGTAAAAGGAACTTCAATTTATTGGAAAATATCCCCAAGAACAAAATACGTGCTAGTTGCTATGATTCTGCTCAATCCCTTTTACCATTTTTTTGGGGAGAAAAAGATGTGTTCATCAAATCAAAACCCAACTTTTGCTTTGTGATTTCATCCATAACCTTAATCATTTCCTCTGAAAGATGGTTCTTGGAATCACCTACTTTGCCTTCTCTGAAAAATATATTGTTTGCAATAGTAGGAATAAAAAATCCAGTGTGTGTACCATCTTTATTCACCTCCAAACTACTTAACTTCTCAAAGCTGCAAAGCTCTGTTATTTTCTCTATAATGCCTTCACTTTCTTCCTCCAAAGAAAAAGGTTGGCCCAAGAACTCTGCTAATTTCTTTGTATGAAAAATTGGATCTTTCTTCAAATCTTCATACCTCAAGAAAAATACCCTTTTTGGAAATTCTAAGCTAGCTTTGTAATATCCCATTACATGATCCCAAAATGGACCAAAGGGAGAACACCCTTTAGTAAATAGATCAAAAGCTTCTTGTAGAGAAAGCAAAGGCAGATCTTTGGGTCTTAATTTCTGCACAAAATGCCAGCAAGAAACTAACACATCTTTTGGGTCGCGAAACACGTACACTATTTTGCACTTGGAGTTGGAGTCTTCACAACCTAGTATAGGCTCTGGTAAAAAATTGAAGGCAAGATGTGAATGCATAAGAGAAGAGTTTGGTGTTGGATTTGTTGGATGCTTAAATGCATAGGCCTCTAACTCGTGGACTAACTCATGTGGATTTGAAGAGAGCAAAGGGTGTGTTTTATAATCATATTTTGTTCGGTTTGTAATGGCAAAGAGAAGGGCCTTGAGCCATGTTGTGCCAGATTTTGGGTAACTGGCTAATAAGACATCGTTTGGTTTTGGCTTAAAGTGTTGCTGAAGAGCTATAAGACCTTGAAGTACTTCTGGGGAATACCAACAGCCTTTGTATTTGTAAACATGCTCAGTCAACCAACCTCTTTCTTTTGGAAGTTCAGAAAGTATTATATCAGGATATTCTTGCTGATTTTTTTGGCTTGTTTCTTTATTGGCATCATTTGTGAGTGGAGGGGAGCTTTGGGTAGAGAGTAAGCTTGCCATTGAGTTAATGGAGCAAAGGGTGCAGAAACTCTTGCTGCACTTATAGGGCAAGCTTTGGAGAGCGGGCGGACAGGGGCAGGTCAAGCAGGACCGGTTAATCCCATATCGAAATAGGATTCACCTGTTACTTTCTAGGTTTATAAGATGAAAAGGCGTGTCACCTTATCAACCTCCCATCTGAATAAGAAAAAAAAATAAAGTGATTTATAAATTATGATACTACTCCCTTCGGTCCAAAATAAGTGATTTTACGGATATTTTCACACATTTTTAAAAAGTCACATTTTAGCATTAATTATCAATAGAATTTGACCATTTTAACCTTACTATCTCATATAAACACTCCTAACACATATTCCAACACTATTTACTCCAAGGACAATGTAGTAAAAAACATCATTAAATCATTCTTGAAATCCAAAAAAATCACTTATTTTGGACCATAAAAAAAAGGCAAAAAATCACTTATTTTGGACCGGAGGGAGTAATTCACATGGTACGCAATAAACAAATGGGAAAAATTCAAAAATAGCCAGATTTATCACTGGTCGTTGAAAAATAGCCAAGTTTCAAAAGTCATCGAAATTTACCCACTTTAATCTGCGTGAAAACACTGTTCAAAATCTGGAAAAATATGTTTGCAAATTTTACTGGAATTCCAGCATAAATATGTTTGAACTCCCGTAAATTTTACGGGAGTTCCAGGATAACTATGCTGGAACTCCCGCAAATTTTACTGGAGTTCAAGCATAATTATGTTGGAACTCCCGCAAATTTTACGGGAGTTCCAGCAGTATAATTGTCCAGTATAATATACTGGAGTTTAGAGCACTAGTACTCTAGTCTCCCGCAAATTTTATAGGAGTTAGCAAAATATATCGGTCCAGCATAATATACTGAAGTTCGTACATAAATGCACTAGAACTCCCGTATATTATACGGGACCGGTCCCTGTTACAGCAAAATAGTGACTATTTTTTATTGACTTCGTAAACAGTGGCAATTTTTCATTGACCAGTGTGAAAACTAGCTATACGATGAAATTTTAACTAAACAAATCCACGTAGACCTAGGCCCAAAGCAAATAATATAGGAAAACAATAGCAATTACTTGAGCTTGGACAGGCCCTAATCCACAAAGTAGACACCAAGGTTTCTTTACCTCTGGTTAATGGTTACAAACCATGGTAACATATTCGTGAAACACGAGGGATTTGGTGAAGATATTTGGAATTTCTTTATTATTTTGGAGCAGTAAGTGTCGCTTTCCTCTTCTTTGTCCGTTCTCTATCACTGTTGATATGTGATGTACTAGACTATATCGTCTAGCAATTATTTTCACAATTTGGATTCTGATAATCTGATTGATTGCCCATTTCTAATAATTTAATCAGTGAATAACATATTCTTATTTCAGCATAATATTGGTTGACACCAATAGCATGTTTTCCTTTTCTCCCGCCATTAACTCTTAAAGTTTTGCAAGGCTCTCAAATGATTTAACTGTCGGAAACTTTCATAATCGTTACAGTTCAGGTCCGATCTGGCTTTTCTGCCTCTCTTCTCTAGTCGTCTAGTATCATACTCTTATTCAAATTATTATTTTCATTCATTTAATGAAACTTCAATTTTCTGTGTGTTTCGAGGTACAAATCACCAAAGAGGGGTGGATGTTCAATCAATCGTTTCTCGAGACTGGTTACCAGTGGAGAATCTATGCAGATCAAGAAAAACATAGTAGTCGCACTGATACATAATATCATCAATATTCAAAATAAAGCACTTACAGATGTTGCAAGAACTTAAATGTTACAGCAACTAAAATAATTGGATTCGCGTACAGAACAGCAAAAAAACGAAGATAAATATTTACCTAGATGTGATCAAAGGAACAAGATTATTACAAAAATTGTTTGAAAAATATTTTCTATCATTTGTAGAGACAGAGAATTGCTATAGTGTATAATATCATATTCCTTTTTCACTCTACTTAACTGAAAGAAGACTAGGTAAGAATCCCTACTAGGGCAAAATTGTCTATTTCTAACTCTACAATGATGTAAAATACAATCCTAAAACTTTAAAAATGGGGACTGAGTATGTTTTCGTACTCGAAAGTGTAGCATTTCAATGTGTAGCGCAATCCTGAAGGTATGTGTGCGTCTGGTTTACATACCGTTCCCACAAAGGCCTATACCTGCTAATGCCCAACTTAAGCCATGGTTTCATGTTTCCATTGAAGTGAATCACAGCTGCACTCTCTATCAGGCGATTGTCAACATTCGCGTCATAACCTAATCCCAACACGTGCCACCTCCGATCAAGGGGCTCCGTCATTCCATAAAAAGCTAATAGTCCAGGTGGAAGGGTTCCCAGCTTCCAAATCGTCCTATCATCATTTTGTTCTATCCAGTAGTGATATCGAGCAGTAACATTTGCTTTCCTCCATGCTATCAGATCAAAAACATTCATACCAAATGCCCATCCACAAGCCTGGGGATCGAACTTGGAGCTTATGAGTGGATTTGAGAAATTGAGATACTTGTAGTAACGATGAAAAGCTTCAAGACAAGTTTCCACTGCTCCGTTCACATTTCCATGCAAATCCAGCGAAAAGAGAGGTGTCAAATCTTTCTGAACTACAACGTCGTCGTCAAGAAAGACTATCTTCTCCAACTGGGGGTAGATCTCAGGTATGTAAAAACGAAGGTGATTCAACAAATATATGTACTTTGGATTCCGGAACTTTGGCTCAACACTTGTATCCATAGATCCGTCAAAATAATACTTTCTGGAGTCTGCTGACATTAGCTGCTTTACAGCAGGAGAATAAGACGAATTCAACCAAGCAAAGTTGTCAATATTTTGTACTTCTACTGTAGAACCTTTGAAGTCATTGTTCAGAAACCAAGCCTGCATCAGTCCATAGTGTATTGAATCCGTTACGATATGGAAAATAAGCTGCTTGGGGTGATCAGCATTGGCCACGGTTGAGTTGATAACTACTGAAACTGCCACCAGATTATCTGAAAATATGCAGAAGTGATACAAGTTATTGTCCACTAAACGGGGCGAGTTTCTCCTCTCATCTGCAAAATCCTGTAGTGACTTTCTTGTAAGCCAGTCAGCCATGAGCTTGATTTCGAGGCAGTGCAGGTTTTTGGGCAGGGACTCAGCTGTTAGCTGTCCAAACATCATACTCTGAACAGAAGCTGCATTAGCACGTTCTTCAAGAGCTTGAATATGTGATTTCATAGTCATCATAGTTGTAGCAATATCATAATGGGCATCCTGCGCCTTAAGGATGAGAGAAGATAGACTTCGTATGACTGGCTCAGCTTCATCTAGAGAAATAGGTTCTTCTTTCATTGCAGCCTTTGAGAGTAAAAATTGACAACTTCTTATCTTTGAACTTAGCTCCCATGCAAGATGAAGGTTATTGTGCTCTTTTGCTATAATGATGTAAGCTTTGGCTAGTGTCATTTGCTCTGCTAACTGTCTGACGTATGAATTAGCACTAGACATTTCTTGTGTTAGATTCAGACGCTCATGCACAACCTGTTCATTCCTGGATTCACTTTCCTGGAACAACAAAAAATTAAGCCACTTGATTATCTAAGTACTTTAGAGGTAAAATAAAATAAGATAGAAATCAGCCAATTTATCCACTGAAAGACAACTATATCTGTGAAATCCAATATTTTGGCATATAAGACCTACCAAAAAAGTATAGGTAAATGGGATCACAATTCTCATTTCTCACTAAGACAGATCACTAAAAATAGAACTGATAATCAACAATAACACTTTGTACCTACTAATCCATAATTTCAATCCTTCTTTATTTACAGTGTGTGACTTCAAAAGGACCTTAAAATAGTTTGAGCTACATTTACATATTGTTAAGTCCTTGCTCAAAACCAGTAATGAATCTGATGGGCAATCACTTTCAAAAATCTAATTAGAACTTAGACAAACCTGTTAAATCAAATTGATGTGCCAACTACAAGAACAACAATGGCACGTTCTATGCTTTGTGCATATTTTACTCCTAAATAAAAGATTTAATTGTTCATGCTAAGAGAATCACTGACAAGTAAATGTTCAAATTTTGTATTAAGTGGCTATGCTGGCAGCAGGAATTGGTAGCTGGCGATGGACAAATAAGAAGTTGGTGGTTGATTGATGCCATTCTACTGGGAGGGAGAATGGTACAAAATAGGAGGCAAAACTAGATGAAGGTGGACATAAGGATGAGATTGGGGAAAGGCAGGGATAGTGGTAAATAAGTGCAGAGGATCTGATGCCACCATTTTCTCAAAATAATTTGCAGAATCAAGAAGATCAAAAGTCACCATAGACACAAGCACATCTCCAGCAAAAGAGATATGTATTCTCTCTCTTTCTCTCACGCTAGTGTGTATAATTCTTATCACCTGTTCCATTTGTTCACTACTATACAAGAGAGAAAGACAAAGGTATAGTGAAGCCATAACCAGTGTTATTAAAGGCGAAAAGCGCAAAAAAGCTCTAAGGTCTGCTGGGGATCTAAGTGCAAAGCGCAAATAAAGCGTGGGCTTTAATGAAAAAAGGCGCAACCGGAGAAAAAGTAAAAATATGTATATATAGTCTAAGACTAATAATTATAAGCATGAATAACAAATATACGGTGAAATAAATTGAAAAGAATTATGTTAAAGTGAAATATCAATTGTTTAATGATGCCTTTTTAGGATTACACTCATTGACAGGTAAAAGTCTGCCTAAGATCCTTGATGCGACACTAAAGCGCCCACAAAGCGAGGCGAAGCTATCAACCTGTTTTGAGCCTCGCTTCGGGCTTCCGCGCGCTTTAAGTGTGCCTTTGACAACACTGGCCATAACAAGCCCCTAGCATTTGCTTGAAATTCATTGCCATTTATATCGCCCCATTTAAGCACATCCTAAACCAATATTATACAGTAGAGTACGTATGTGTATACCAGATACCTTTATCCCTGTCAGTAGACCAATAGAAAAACTTTCAACGGGCAGTGAAGAACTAAGATCTAGTTGAGCAGTTCTCAATAAAATTCATCACTTGCTGTTGATAGAAAAGGCTTGAGCTACCCCGAAGTCACTTGCTTATGAAACAACTTCCGAAAAGGAAAACATATATTGCTCATAAAATTGATTCCCAACCCCAGATATGTTAAATTCAGCTTTTGATAAGTTCAAAATTCAACAAGCATAGGTTGAACACCTTTATTTATCTCCTCTACTGCCCATGATAGTGCGATCTGAATCAAGATGGACTTCATCTTCTATGAAAAGAATAAATAGAAGACATCTACATGTTCCAGATTCTTGCTTAGGGTACATAAGATAGAGAACCAAAGGGAATGGCCCACAAAGGTCAATAATAGATTAAACTCGAAGTTATATACAATAAGAGAACAAGTCATTGCAAATGTTAATGCATTGAAAATGAAGTACAGATTTACCATCCTAGAAAGCTACCAGAAAACAAACATATCTAGTATAAAAAAGAGCACATTCTCAGATCAGAAACTCCCTAGAAAAAAGCAGGAACGTTTCTACAATATAAAAAAGCAAGCTCATTGAGCTTGAACTATCATGATTGCCAAAGCGAGAAAAATTACGAGAACCAATATATGATCTGGGTCTAGAATGTTCCAGGCTTACCAAAATAGGTTGTTCGACGTGATCCTGGTGGTCATGGTGATGATGAACTACAAACAAAACGAAACCTGCAATTGAGAATATTCCAAGAAGCGACCAGATCCAACAAGATAGCTTCCTTCGAACCGGGCGCCGATAATCGGCCGCCCGACGCCGCATCTTTTACCGTTCTCTCCCACAAGAAATGAAATCAACCTATCCCCTGAGATTGAATCCACAAACGGGACAGATAAAAAGCCCAAATCTTTTGACACCCAAATCAAGAATTAAATTAAACCCGTCCCTATATTCAATCAAGAATATTGCAGCAAACTCATTGGTCAGATTCGATCAATAAAGGCAATGGAATAAAGAATGAGCTTAAGCAACGTGGGATGCCAAAGTGGTCTTGGCCTAAAGCATTAAAAATGACCCTTTTATCAAGCCTTAATGAGATTTTAAAAGCGAGTTCTGATACAAAAAAGCTAAGTGAAGGCGAGTTGAAGAGTAACAGAAGATTGGGTTGAATGTGAAGAGGACAACTTTTTAAGGGAGAAAGAAGAAGGAAACGGGGGGAGGGTCTATTTTTGGTTCACGTTGCAATTGAACAAATGTAATAAAGGAGGGGCAGTGAGCAGGGCCAGCACATGAAACAACAGCATGTGCCACTGTGTTCACAAGTAAAGCCCTGTGCTGTGTAGTGGAAACCTTTACAATGTCTCGCCGGTCATCCTTGTGCTCAGAGTTGACACTCGACTGATGGAAGAATATTAGTATTAAAATAGTGTAGTAATTGAAAGAAAATAATTGTCACATCAAAGTTAAAATGAGATACATTAACGAATTAAGACTGTAAAATAAATTGAAAATAGTAGTATAAAAATTAATGATGTCAAATATTTTGAAACCTCCCAATTTTCAAATGAAAATAATGTTTAAATAAATTGAAAGGGAATTTGTGATGCCCGAGGGCAGGCCGACGAGGGCGGGTCAAGCTAGACCGATAAGGGCAGGCTTCTAGGCCGACAAGTTTCTGCAGAAGAGGTGCACATGTCGCCTTAGGCGAATCTCACATCGGAATAGGAAAGGAAAATGAAGAACTTTATAAGACATAACACAAATTCACTTGGTATGCGTATTTTTGGGGCTCGATGTGACATAGCCCAGAATGACTAATCCGTGTATGTCTAGATTCAAAGCATATAATACGTCCATGGGTTTGGACCGTAACAACAATGATATCAGAGGTGAATCTCCCTCAATACGATAGTGGGACAAACCTGAAACAGAGAGAGTATTATATACTATGGAAAATGGCTAAAACTACCCCTAGACTATTCGCTTAAGTTTTAAAATACTCTCTGTCCACCTATTTTGTAAAAATTGCCCTCATCGTTACAAATCTGGTCCATTCATGCCCCTAACGTTAATTTTTCGGCCCACTCATACCCTAAAAACTAACAACCCTATTTTGATTAAGAAAAAAAGTTATTATTTATTATGTGTTAATTTCTTATTGGCTTAACTTAAAACCTCACCCCAAATCCACTTATTAGCCTACTCTGTCTTAGATTTTCACCCTTCAACATCCACAGATCTCCTTCTCCGTCTCAGATTTTTCGGCCTTAATTTAATTTTTAAATTAACATTTTTTATTAAATCAATGTTCTGAGTGAAATCAGGTACTCTTTGAAATTAATGCTTCATTGTAAGAATTTATGGTTTAATAAGTTATTTTTCTGCCAATAGTAATGATCATTGAGCATTTGCAATATTTTTTGTTATTTATTTCCTGGCAACTCTGCATCCGATTTTGATTATACCAATAATTTATTTGGTCTCTGCTCGGACCTCAACCTTTTTCTTCTTCGTTGGCTCATCATTGTCTGAACATCCGGCCATGTCCATAAATTAAACTATTGTACGTGGATGCTCTTCAGGTTATATCGACACCGCCAATTTTAAAAAAGAGATGGATTAAATGAAGAGAAATATTTGAGATCATATGCATGAGAATATGAGAGAATACGACTTATTAGTGAATGTGACTGTAATAAATACTTGATTGAGCTTATTGTATGAAGCAGTAAAGTGTAGTAAGAAAAATTGATGATGAAAGATATTTTTGTGATGGAAAAAAATAGGAGTATTGATGTGTAATATAATATATAAAGAAATAGGAAGAGAAAGGTGATTAACTATATGAGAGAGTTTTGTGCTCTTAGGGAAACAAAATGGGTGTATAAGGGTTCTAGTTGATGGAATAATTTTTAAAAGAAATATGAGAAAGAAACAGAGGAAAATGGTCTTAGAAGGTGGGTGAGTTTATTTTAATTTAGGTGAGTTTTAAGTTAGGCCAATGAGATGATGACACGTGGAAATTAATTAAGTTTTTTTTTGCCTAACAGGGTCTTTGAAAGTTATATGCCGTAAAGTATTGGTGATCAAAAGTTTTGGTTGTCTGAAAATAAAACTTTAATGATGTTTGTGGTGATTATTTAAATAGAGTGCAAGGTCAAAAAAGATGAGAAGAATAAGAAAAATATGAACGCACACACGTTTGGGGAGGGTGGAGGGGATGTGGGGAGAGATTTTTTGAGATGGGGGTATTATTGTACCAACTCCAGCAGTCTAGGGGCAGTTTTGACCTTTTGTCGTTATGACACATGAAAATTAATTTTAAAAAAATAGATCTAACATGGCCGTTAGTCGTAAGGGCATTCTTGAGCCGAAAAGATAACGGTGAGGGAAATTTTTTCCAAATAGATAGACAGAGGGAATTATTGTACTAACTCCAATAGTTTAGGAACAGTTTTGACTATTTTCCATGTATAATACTTGTTGGCGCAAAACTTGGGTTGTCCGTCCCAATATGGTTGTATGAGCTACAATTCGACCTTATAATACTCGGAATAAATTAATCACCCCCTCGGCCCAAATGCGCATAATAAGCATCGAGGCCGGCCCCAACTGGGCGCATACGCCATAAGTAGCGAAGCCGTCCTCGACCACATGTTATTGTTCGTAGCCGCCTAAAGCTCTTTTGTCAGAAACGACGCCTTGCGGGTACGCCCACAACAGTCTCACGACACGAACTCGATCTCCAAAGAAAGTCAATTATCATAATCAAGACCTATAAATACAGAAGCAATCGTGGAAAAAGGGGTTCGACTCTCTCCCCATGGGGGCACTAAAAAATACAGAGTATAACACAGAGTGAGAACCCAATATCAAATATACAGAATAACAGCAAATCTATAAAAACATAATGGTAAGGATCTAAACCTCTCCATGGAGTGACAGATTAACCCATTATCATGAATAAATATCACTAAATACCTTCTGTTATCTCTACATGTGTTCCCTTTTATCTTTTCCTTTACTGAATTTCAGATATGTTACGACCTCCTATGATTGGCCCTTTATTTTTAATAATTGTTTTGGGTTCAATAATGTTCATAAATATTCTGGGTCCAACAATTTGGCGCCGTCTGTGGGGATTTCATAGCAAGACTGCGTAGCTTTTCCTGAAGTCAGAAGCAAAGGGAAAACAAGGAACGAAGGGCTGTAAACCCATCGAGGGCTAGCCCAATTCATCTCAATAAATATTCAACGACAGTTGAAGTAAAAATCGGGCTATGAGCCCTTGACTCAAAAGAATCAACAAAAGTTCAACTACGGTTGAACTGGGACTCACGCCACGAGCCTTCGCCAATATGAATTCAACGACAGTTGAAGTAAAACTCGGGCTATGAGCCCTCGACTCAAAAGAATCAACAAAAGTTCAACTACGGTTGAACTGGGACTCAGGCCACGAGCCTTCGCCAATATGAATTCAACGACAGTTGAAGTAAAACTCGGGCTATGAGCCCTCGACTCGAAAGAATCAACAAAAGTTCAACTACGGTTGAACTGGGACTTAGGCCACGAGCCTTTGCCAATATGAATTCAACGACAGTTGAAGTAAACCTCGGGCTATGAGCCCTCGACTCAAAAGAATCAACAAAAGTTCAACTGCGGTTGAACGGGGACTAAGGCCACGGGCCTTCGCCAATATGAATTCAACGACAGTTGAAGTAAAACTCGGGCTATGAGCCCTCGACTCAAAAGAATCAACAAAAGTTCAACTACGGTTGAAGTGGACTCAGGCCATGAGCCTTCGCCAAATAAAAATTCAACGACGGTTGAAGTAAAACTCGGGCTATGAGCCCTCGACTCAAAAGAATCAACAAAAGTTCAACTACGGTTGAACTAGGGCTCAGGCCACGAGCCTTCGCCAATATGAATTCAACGACAGCCGAAGTAAAACTCGGGCTATGAGCCCTCGACTCAAAAGAATCAACAAAAGTTTGACTACGGTTGAACTGGGACTCGGGCCACGAGCCTTCGCCAATATGAATTCAACGACAATTGAAGTAAAACTCGGGCTATGAGCCCTCGACTCAAAAGAATCACCAAAAGTTCAACTATGGTTGAACTGGGACTCAGGCCACGAGCTTTCGCCAATAAGAATTCAACGACAGTTGAAGTAAAACTCGGGCTATGAGCCCTCGACTCAAAAGAATCAACAAAAGTTCAACTACGGTTGAACTGGGACTCAGGCCACGAGCCTTCGCCAATATGAATTCAACGACAGTTGAAGTAAAACTCGGGCTATGAGCCCTCGACTCAAAAGAATCAACAAAAGTTCGACTACGGTTGAACTGGGACTCAGGCCACGAGCCTTCGCCAATATGAATTCAAAGACAGTTGAAGTAAAACTCGGGCTTTGAGCCCTCGCTTGAAGAAAAACTCGGGCTATGAGCCCTCGACTCAAAAAATCAACAAAAGTTCAACTATGGTTGAACTTCGCCAATATGAATTCAACGACAGTTGAAGTAAAACTCGGGCAATGAGCCCTCGTCTCAAAAGAATCAACAAAAGTTCAACTACGGTTGAGCTGGGACTCAGGCCACGAGCCTTCGCCAATACGAATTCAACGACAGTTGAAATAAAATTCGGGCTATGAGCCCTCGACTCAAAAGAATCAACAAAAGTTCAACTACAGTTGAACTGGGACTCAGGACACGAGCCTTCGCTAATATGAATTCAACGACAGTTGAAGAAAAACTCGGGCTATGAGCCCTCGACTCAAAAAATTCAACAAAAGTTCAACTACGGTTGAACTGGGACTCAGGCCACGAGCCTTCGCCAATATGAATTCAACGACAGCTGAAGTAAAACTCGGGCTATGAGCCCTCGACTCAGAAGAATCAACAAAAGTTCAACTACGGTTGAACCGGGACTCAGGCCACGAGCCTTCACCAACATGAATTCAACGACAGTTGAAGTAAAACTAGGGCTATGAACCCTAGACTCAAAAGAATCAACAAAAGTCCAACTACGGTTGAACTGGGACTCAGGACATGAGCCTTCGCCAATATAAATTCAACGACATTCGAAGTAAAACCCGGGCCACGAGCCCTCTATCCAAAACAACTAATGACCATATGAATGAATGACACACAACATAACGAGCAATAAGCGAACGGAAGAAAAAGGGGGGAATTCCCCCCATTTTAAATTAAAACAGGAGACGCTCGTCCGCCCCGAAGCAAGAATTTTCTAAAATTAACCACAACAATCAATCAAATATAAAAATAAAAAAAAAGAAGAAAAATAGCCACACACTGCAACAAGAAAAAGAAGGTACAATCGACTAATCATCAATTAACTGGGGATTGCCAACAACGCCATCCTCTCCAGTTCCGTCATCACCGGCCCGCGCCGCTCCATCACCAGCTCCGTCCCCATTGGCCCCCGGTCCGCTCCTGCCAGCCTCCGCTGCGCCGCCATCATTCCCGGCTCCGGCTCCGGCTCCACTCCCACCGGGAATGTCATCGTTGCCAGGCATCGCGGCGTCAAAACCACACTCTTCACGGGCCTCTCACGCTTTCTGACGCGCCTTCTCAAAGGCTCCTTCGGTAATCAGGCCGGCCTCAAACAGATGTTTATATATGTCCTGTTGCGTTTCGGCATAAACCCAAGCTTCACAGGAACTACCCAAGCACGTGGATGTTCCTGGACACGCCGGTATTCCTGTTCAAGGAGCGCTATCTGCCTCACGGCCTCCTGAGTACTCCTCTCCAGCATCCTGATCCGCTTATCGAGGCCGCCCTCCTTGGAGGCGGAAGCAACTCTTATCGCCGACAATTGAGATTCGTTGGCTCGGATGATCCCCTCAAGCTCGGTCGTCCTGGCAGAAGCCTCGACCAGCCTGCGCTTCAAGTCGGCCAACTCCCCCTCCACAGCAGCAACTTTCCCGCTCCACTCTGAGGTAACTGCCGTCACCTTGGCCAAGCACTGACGCTCTCTCTCCAAAGATGCCCTCCTCGCAGCCTCCAGCTCATCATTCATCTGGCACAGCCGCCTCCAAGTTCTCAACACCGCCGAGCGCCTGGTCCCTCTATAACTCCGCCCGCGCTAACTCCCGACCAACTCTTGGTTACGAGGGTCATCCCTCAAGCGCTCCTCAAGCTCTCTGCATTGGAGCCGTAACCGGTGACACCTCTCGATAACACGGAGAAGTACCCCGGTTTGAACATTGGTCTGGCGCAGGCGCTCTACCTGCAGCAAAAACGTCTGCGAGACAAAAAATATATAGAGGAGTCAGAGGCGAAAATCCTGGGAAACGCAAAGGTTAGGAGAGAGTAGTCAGTCCGGAACGTATACCTTCATACCTAGCGACGCTACCTTATTCATTATACTGACATCTGTCACCTCTCTCAGCGACTGATTCTCCACGGAAGAACATAGCTGGCCCAACAGCGGCAACATGGAAGCCTCCTTCAGCAACAAGTTCTCATCCGCAGGAATTTCGATCACCCGCGGCCTCCCGTCTGGATGAACAATCGCGTTCGTGATCCCATGACGAAACATGCGAACATCCTCGGAATCCAAGTCGGAACCAGACGGAGATACCTCTCCCGTCGCTGCCGCCCCCGTCGATGGGGTTTTGGAATCTCCAAGATCCACGACCACCCGAGAGGGCTCACCCGCCTCAAATATGTGAGTAGAAGACTGGGCAGTAGGAGCAGCGCTCCCTTCCCGCTCGTCTCGGGCTCGAAGATCATTTGGCCCGCCAGTTGGAGTGCGCGCCACCTCGACAATCTCCCTCGCCCCGGAGAGAGGCAGAGGGTTCGCGGTTACCGTCTCATCAACGACCAGCCGCACCTCTGAAGGGGCCGGAGGTGGAAGGATCCGCCACCTGACTAAGGGTCTCTCCTCCTCGTCTCGAGAAGGAGACGCCTCTCGAGAGCGGACAACTCCCGACACGCTCCCACCATCATGCAGAGGGCGAACGGGAGAAGGAGCAGCTACAGAGTCAACGGAAGCGACCCTGGGAGCCCGAGCGGCTGCCACCGGAGTAAAGTACCTGGCAATCTCCCCAGGACGCCGGAATACAGGCTGAGGAGCCCTGTCGCGGCTTACCCGCCCTACAAATATAGAAAATGGGTCAGCATTGAGTCATAACGATGACCAAAAGACGGACACATCCCAGTAAAGCAAAACGACTTACCTACGACCAAACTGTGGCCGTACCTCCTCGAGAAGGACGCCCATGAGCGAATCCCCTCGGTATGCGGGAGGATAACTTCTAACCACCCGCGCAGACCAGTGAATAAAGGCGGGAGCGACCTGTCAGCTGCAGAAACGACAAAACAACAACCAGTCAAAAGACAAAATAAAAGATAAAGCACAAGTTTAATCCTTCCCTAGATAAAAAAATAAGGAAAGACTTACGGCCGTGATTCCAGGCCTCCGGAAAACCTGAAGGGGTGTGACGACCTGGCCCGTCATCACGGGAATTACCACCCTGTTATGTTGTAATTATATATTTCATGCTTTTATATCAGTGTTAGAGTCTATCGGGTGAGTTAGGAGTGAATTGGATTGAAAATGAGGCATATAGCCTTTTTGAAGGAAACTTGAATGAGGAAAGTCAACCCGGACTTGACTATTTAGTTAGAGGGCTCAGAATTGGATTCTGATGATTCGGTTAGTTCCGGGAGGTGATTTGTGACTTAGGGGAGCGATCGGAATTGAATTTGGAGGCCCGGTGTAGAAATAGGCTTGAATTGGATAAGGTTGAATTTTGGCGAAATACGAACGGTAGGTGAGATTTTGATTCGGGGGTCGGAATGGAATTCCGACAGTTGTAGTAGCTCCGTTAGGTGATTTTGGATGTGCCTGCAAAATTTCAGGTCATTCGGACGTCGTTTGGTCGGGTTTTTTATTGAATGTGTAATTCGGAAAGTTTTAAGGAATTTAGGCTTGAATTCGATGTGAATTATGGGTTTTGACATTGTTAGACGTGTTTTGAGGATTGGAACAAGTTCGAATAAGGTATTAGGATGTGTTGGTGTGTTTGAATGAGGTCCCGGGGGCCTCGGGGTGTTTTCGGATGGCTAAACGGGAGAAAATATGGAAAAAATTGCAGGTTGTGATTCTGTTGTGTTGTTTTCGCTCCTGCGGAAATGGGGGCGCAGGAGCGAGTCCGCAGGAGCGGGCAAGAGGGCGCAGGGGCGAGTGACTTCGCAGAAGCGGAATTGTCTCCGCTGAAGCGGCGTCGCAGGAGCGAAGATGAGACCGCAGAAGCGGTCAAGAGAGAGATGGGGGAAACCGCAGAAGCGGATTTGTTGACCGCATAGGCGAGTCCGCAGGAGCGGACTCTTGATCGCAGAGGCGGAAAGGACCGCAGGGGCGGAATTTTATCTGCAGAAGCGGACCCGCAGGAGCGGAAATGGCCAAATAGGCCTGGGTTCGCAGAAGCGACCAATTGGTCGCAGAAGCGGTTCCGCAGGGGCGGAAAATGGTCCGCAGAAGCGAAAATCGCAGTGAATTAATTGTATCAGAAGTTAGAAAATTTCAGAAATATTTCACACATTTGGGTCTCGGCTTTAGAGGCGATTTGGGCATTTTTGAAGAGAAACTCAAGGGAAATCATCAGGTAATCAACTATGGACTTAGACTATGATTAGTATTGATAATATTATACAATTATATCATGGAAATGGAGGAATTTGGGGTGATTCATGGAAGGTTTAACCCTAGGCTTGAACTTTAGAAAAATACCGATTTGAGCGGGCAAATGGAGTCCGAATTTGGTAAATTTGATATGCCTAGACTCGTATTGAGACGAGGGTTCCGAATATGTAACTTTTATAATTTTTCGAGAAGCGCTCCAAAAGTCGGGTTTTAATAACTTATGGGTTTTGATATAATTTGGGTTATTTTGAATGAATTACGTGAAATTAGCATATATTGATGCATTCTCTATGATTTTGGGCAGATTTGGCATCCGAGGAGATTAATTTGCGAGGCAAGCGCAAGGCAGATTGAAGCTTCTACCGGTTCGAGGTGAGTCGTAGTAGTAAATGATGTACTGAGGGTTTGAAACCCCGTACTAGCACTTCATAGTGCTATATTGAGATGAGACACGCGTTTTATGATGGGCTTGGTGACATTGTGATTGGGGACTTGGACTTGGTCCTTCCCGGCTAATAGAATACTGTATTTTATGATTGTTAATGAGATTATAACTGTGCAATAGGGCTAATAGCCATGTTTGGGGCCTTGTGCCGATCTGTAGAGCATTAGGGAACCTATAGAGCTAGGTGACCCGTATATCGTGTTGGAAACATACACTCAGCCGTAGCTCTAGCTGTATAGCATAATATGAGCCTATACTAGATGTGTACATTGAGAGAGATTATCTAAGGTGGAATTCCCTGTTCTAGTTGAGTGGGCCTGAAAGGCCAAGTCTATACCGATTGAGATGAGATAGGGTCAAGGACCCACTATGAGATGTTATATTGGGCCTGAAAGGCCAAGTCTATATTAACTGAGACAGGGTCAAGGACCCATTGTGATATATTATATTGGGCCTGAGAGGCCAAGTATATACTGACTGGAATAGGGTCGAGGACCCATTATGAGGTATTATATATATATACCTATATTGGATCGGGCTGCGCGCAACAGCAGTATATATATTGGATCGGACTGCACGCCGCAGTAATATACATGTAATATACATGTAATATACATGTGGGACGGATTGCACGCCGCAGTATTATTGCGCTTGGGCTGTAGGAGCCCCTTCGGAGTCTGAGTCTGCACACATTCTCAGTGAGCACTGGTGTATATTATGGGATCGGGCTGCGCGCCGCAGCAGTATAAATATATATACATATATATATTGGATCGGACTGCACGCCGTAGTAATACATGTGTGGATCGGGCTGCACGCCGCAGTATAATAGTGCTTGGGCCTAGGGAGCCCCTCCGAAGTCTGTATACACCCCAGTGAGCGTCGTCGACGTTAAATGGAGTGGGCTGCGCGCCGCAGCGGTATATGTATAGGAGTGGGCTACACGCCGCAACATTATACTAATCATATCCTATTACCTACTTAAATACTTATACATTATAGACATAGGTATGTGTCTTCATAAATTGAGATGGCCGTACACCGTAGGGGTACGAGTGAGGGTTTGATCAGTGTGGGATCTTGTAGAGATAAGCGTGGATTGGAGATCAGAGTACTACCACAGTGATGACGTACCTGTGAGGGTTGCCTTAGAACTGCTAAGTGATAGCACAGGAGTTCTTACTTTCAGTTATTATTTATTGTTGTTACTCGCTGAGTTGAAATATACTCACCCCACTCCCCTGCACTTTCTGTGCAGATCCACAGGTGACCGAGAGCAGTTGAGACATTGTAGCCGCTGATTCTTGTCTACTTTGCGGAGATTACGAGGTAGCTGCTAGCGTCCGCAGAGCCTGTTTTCTCCTTCTTTATCATCTTGTTAATTTCCTATTTGCCTAGACTTGTTTGTCTTAGAATGCTATTCTGTAGAGGCTCAGTCTCGTCACACCACGATATGGTTGGGACCGTATTTTGGGTGCTTTACATTTCGCTTATCACCGTATGTGATCATTTACTGTTTAAGTTTAATTTGATTAATAACTGGCTGGTTTAAGGGATAATATGGTCGGGCTTGCCTAGCATTGTGTTGGGCGCCATCACGACCAGGGTTTGGGTCGTGACAAGTTGGTATCAGAGCCTAGGTTAACAGGTCTCGCAAGTCATGAGATGGTTGGTAGAGTCTCGTGGATCGGTGCGGGGACGCCAATACTTATCCTCGGGAGGCTGCAAACCTTTTTAGGAAAAGTTTCAATTCTTGGAATTCTTGTCGTGCGATTACTTTTGACTTGAACTAAACTTTCACATTCTATTCTCTCGCAGATGGCGAGAACTCGATCATCCGGACGTGGAGGACGACCACCACTACCACCTGCTAGAGGCCGAGGACGTTGCCGTGGTCGTGGCGGAGTTAGGGCAGCTGAGGTAGTGCCAGCTGACCCATAGCCCCCAGTTGCAGAGGTGCCAGCAGCACCAGATCAGGCACCAGCTGTGCCCATTGTCATACTGGGTCTACAGGAGACCCTGGCTCAGATACTAGCAGTCTGCACTGGCCTAGCACAGGCGGTTTTAGTTACTACTGCAGCAGCTGCATCGAGGATAGGGGGTGGTCATCAGACCCCCGCAGTACGCACTCCAGAGCCAGCAGTGCAGGGCATACAGACACTAGAGGCTCCTCCAATTTAGCCTGTGGTTCCGGTTCAGCCAGCAGATCAGGTTCAGGGGGACAGGGTCCCAGCTATGATGGACGATGAGCAGCGTCGTCTCGAGAGGTTCACTAGATTATCTCCTCCAGTGTTCACTGGTACTCCGGGCGAGGATGCCCAAGGTTTTGTGGACAAGTGCCGTCGGATGCTTCGTACGGCCGGGATCTTGGAGTCTAGTGGGGTATCTTTCACTACCTTTCAGTTTTAGGGGCCAGCCTTTGCTTGGTGGGAGGCTTATGAGCGCCGCAGGCCAGCCGAAGCAGCACCACTATCATGGACGGAGTTCTCCACTATGTTCTTGGAGAAATGGGTGCCTCGATCTCAGAGAGAGGAGATGCGTAGGCGGTTTGAGGGTCTCCGTCAGGGGGACATGTCAGTGTCAGAGTATGAGATCAGGTTTACAGAGTTGTCCAGATATGCACCGTGGTTGGTTCATTCCGACAGAGAGAGGATTGGGCGCTTCGTGGACGGCCTCATTTATCCCATTCGTATTCCGATGACTCGGGAGAGGGTTTTGAGTCGTACATTTGAGGATGCTGTGGATATTGCTCGCGACATAGAGACGGATCATCGCCAGGGAGAGGGATGAGAGGGAGGCCAAGAGGCCTCGAGAAGCGGCTAGTTCCGGTGGTACTCGGACCGGAGGCCGAGTCGGCGGAGCCGAAGTCACTCTTTCGGATCTTCGCGGTCGAGTCGTTCGGATCGTCGCGGATGGTCTTCTAGGCGGGGTTATAAGGGTTCGCACCGAGCCGGCCATCTCTCGGTGCCATACCGGCTCGAGTTCTTCACATGCCCCGTCCGCTCGGGGTTCATCTCGGTCTAGTTCATCGGCTGGCCACTCCGGCGCCGGGGTCCATATCGGTCTCGGTCCCCAGACCGGGGAGTTCTCACGAGTGCGGAGAGTTTGGGCACCACCGTAGGGAGTGTCCCCGTCTTGTTTCCGGATCTTATCAGCAGAGAGGGCAACCCTCGTCATCCGGTCCTTCTACGTCGGCACCCGCCCCACCGGCTAGGGGTGAGGGTCGGTCGGCTAGAGGTCGCCCTCGAGGGAGGCCGATCGAGCGGACGGGCTAGATGTTATGCTCTTCGGGGCCGATCCGAGGCGGTTGCTTCCGATCGTTGTCATTACGGTATTATTTCGATCCGCCACGAGAGATGCCTTAGTATTGTTTGATCCTGGTTCTACTTATTCTTATGTGTGTGAGCACGTGATTTTTGCCCTACATGAGAATTACTCTCAAAAATGCAAAATAAAATAGTTTTGTGTTGAGTGTGATTTTCTGTGATTTTTTTTGTTATTTTTCTCTTATTATTTGCATTTTTGTGTGTGCATGTCTATTATTTAAATTAATATAAACTACGAAAATGTTTGCATTTGCATGTAAATTCATGTTTGTAATTTAGAGTAATTAAGTTTGTTTTACGAAAATGAAAAATAACAAAAATATATATATTTTGCATTTTTTACCATTTAAAGTCCGATTGTGTAATTTTGTTTTAATTTGTTATTTTATAACGTATGATAATTTTTATTAAGCATCAATTTGTCATTTGTGAATTAATTGGGATTTCTATAATCTCTAGCATTAGGATGTTGGTTTACATTTTAAAATTAATTTAGAAAAGTAAAATAAAGGAAACAAACTCAAACAAAAGAAGAGAAACTCGGAACTGGGCCAATAATGGAGCCCAAATCTCCCTTACCCATTACCAGACCCAATCTTCTTCCCATACCCGGCCCAAACCAGTCAGTCCCAAAGACTAACCCATTTAACCAGACGGCGTCGTCTTCTGTTAGTGAAAGGATCAGGGCCGTTGATCCTAAATGATCCAGCGGCCAGGATCAACTCTCTAGCCTGGTATATATCCTTACACCATACCCCCGCCCCTTCAGACCCCCCCGGCCCTTCACCTCTCTCTCAAACCTCGTCTCTTTCAGAGACGAGGAAACCCTAGCCGCCATCATACCCCACCGCCCTTAAGCCGGCGGCAACCGCTCCGATGACCACCATCTCAACACCCTAGGACCACTCAACCACCCTGAATCCAAATCCACAAACCATTAACCTCGAATCAGCCCGTAGATTCTCGAATCTTCATTTGAAGATTCGAGCAAAACTCGAACCCACCCCAACCAAGCCCAAACTCACCCCAAACACTCCCATGACCTTCCTAATCTCCACACCACCATTGGTCCGGCTCGAATCCGACCGGAATTAGTCGAACCCCAAATTGAGCCTAGGAACCCTAAAATTCAAACAAAAAGGATTCCCGTCCGATCAATTAGAAGTTTGGAGTCTAATAGACCTTAATCGAAGTATTTTCAGTCAAAAATACTTCTATTAAGTTCCGTTCGACTTCAAAATCCAAGTTCAAATCCGAAATGGCCCAAGACTGTTCCCATTTTTGTCATTGTCTGAGGTATTTTCCTCCTTCTTTATTCTTATTTTTTGTTTGATTATCGTGTGAGTGCTTATATTTTATTTTTATTTTTTTTATCTGTTCTTCTACCCCAACAGACCTTTTATTTTGGTCAGTCCATTTTGACTGTTCGATTGTTTGTGTTTGCTGTGATTGCATTGTGTGTTAAAGTCATGTAAGGTCGTCGAATTGTCGAATCGAATTGTTGACCACTGAGTCTACCTAAGCCATAGTTTTTTGTGTCAATTGTTCGTTATCAATTATATAGGCCAGGATCGATTAAACGAATATCGTCGTAGGCTCGTTTGTTAGCAATATGACAGAAATGTCATTTTGTATTGCCTAGTGACATCCGAGCCACTGCTTGGACTGAAAGCTGTGAGTGATTACTGATTTTAAATTAGGTTGTGAATTGGATATAGCTGCTTGTAGTCAGGAACTAATGGGGTTAGCTGGTAGAGTGCAATGCACATGAGGATAGCCAAATGGAACCTGCTGTACAGTAGGGTGTCCTATTAGTGCCCTGCACTTATCAATTTAATATTAACATCCCATACTTAGACATAGTATAGTGGTAAAAACAGAGGGATGGGTGTGCCCAGGGAATCTAATGGGCTGGGCAGAGAAAAGGGATGGGCAGGGGTTTAGTTTAGGATTTTTTGCACCATCAGGGGTTAATTTCTTAACTATAAGTATAGGGCACGACACATAAGAGTCGGAGGAGATACATACAGAGAGATAGGGAGAGGTATTCTGAAAGAGAGAACTGAAAGAGAGAGTTTAAGAGGAATCTGAAAAACAGAATAGCTAAGTCCATCAAGCATCGGTAGTTCTATCTAAGTCTAATAGCTAGTTTGCTCACATAAATCTATAGCTCGATTTCAAGGAAGTTCTGTTAAGGTTTAAGACATCAAGTCAAAGCTAAATTGGTTGTTGGTTGAAATGTCCTGATTGCATATTGGTTTTATAGAAGGTTTGGTTCAATCCCAAGCTCATTCAAGTTTATGTGAGTTGTTAGAGCTTGGGTATTCTGGTTTCGTTTGGTCTTCAAATTCGATTGGATTCACTGTGATTGTGGGCTGTGGTTTGCTGTTATTGTTGCTGTTTGTTAGCTGTTGAGGATTACTACTAATTTTGCCTCCATTCTTCTCGATTTTCAATTTCCAGGTACACATTTGTAATCTCAAGCTATTGGAAATAATTGAAGTGCTGATCCTTTCTCCTATTAGTCTCTTTTAATTTTGTTGTTTTTTGGGGTTTGTAAATTCTTGTCAATTTAAGAAATCTGTTCTGAAGTTTGTGCTAAAGACTGTCCCATTTTGTGTTTTTATTTGGACTGGTCCTGTAGTGTTATCAGCTATAATGATGGCTTTTAAGCTACTGCATTCAATTATAGTATAGCTTGTGTTAGGCCATTTGAAGTGTAACTAAAGAGGTTATTGGTTTAAAAGGAAGGTTGTGTTTTGTTATGAATGAATGGTTGATGCAATTTTGAACTTAAGGTGACATATTCATGCTTAGTTTGATTCATAGTTATTCCACGCTTCTTTACGGGTTAAACTTCGATACTCAGTTGTTTGTTTAAAATTAATAGCGTCTTTGCTCTTTGGCCATGAAAGGCAGTGAAGCAAATTTCTTTGATTAAAAAACTAAAGTATAACTTAAAGGTGAAAATGATGTGAACATGGGCGAAGCAAAAGTTTCTGGTTTTTGTCCAAGAGAAGAAGAGTTTTCTAAGTTGTTAAATTGTATTCAGAAATTACAAGTAGTTACTGTAAAATCGTTACTTTGTATTCAAGCAGATCTGGCGATTGTTGATTAAGAAATGACAAATCCCGTGGCCTCCTTTTTATTATAAATTGATCCATGAACCCGTTAAATATAGACTTGTATTAGGCTTCAAGGTATAGTTTAAAATATCAATAAATTCGGACCTTTGTTTATTATTAGAGACAAATTAAATAGAAAATTATAGTAACGTTAGGATGACCTCAGATGAAGGAAAGTCTTGACTTTGCTGAGTTTTTTCATTTGCTTCTTTAGCTTTAGCAATCTTGGCATTGGGATCAAAACCTTCCTGGCTAGCCTCCGTCAAAGTCTCGAGGCAGGTATTCAAAAAAGCTCAACTTACATCAAGTGTCAATTTATCTTCAAGGCTCCATAATCTTTCTCCCACTGATCAATTTGAGCCTTCAACTCTTCTTTCTCAATAAATAAACATCATAAGAAACCTTCAAAGAGGCTAGGGAATTCTCCAGGAACTGGATCTTACCAGAAGAGACACAGAGGTTTTCTTGAACCTGAGTGAGTGTTTGAACTAGCTCCCGGGCATAAGTTTCCTTCTGATTAAGGAGTTCCTTCAAACCCCTTATCTTTTTGGTAGCTTTAGAAAGTTGCTTTGCAAATGAAGGCTTAAGGATGTCTTTGTCTTTTCCAACTAGAGTAGAAGAGGCTTTTTCAACTGCCAATTCTACCGTCATCGTCCTTGCTTGTTGTTCCAAAGCACACTTCTCTTCAGCTAAAATTTCTTTCTCCAATTGAAGATCCTCGTATTATTCCTTCCAGTTATCTGCTTTAGTACGATAATTATTGACAAGTTGCTCAGTGTGAATAATTATCTTCATAAGGTCTATGCCTATCAAGTTGATCTACAAAAGAAAAGAAAGAAGTGATTGTCAAACAAAAGTAAATAACTATAAAAGAAAGAAAATTAAAAAAAAAGAGTTTAATTTGTATTTGGGCCAAATCCTATACCAAAATCTGATCCAAAAGATCCTTTGACCCAAGCCCAAATGCTTAAACCCAATTACCCACACTCCAGCCCAATTGTTTTGGTCCATTAAACCATACCCTAATTAAAAACTAATCTCTAATTACTTATAACAATCAGATCATATACACATTAGAGACGACCCTTCCCCATTTGGAGCGAGCCACGGCATTACTATTTGTCTTCTTCACAAGAGAAAGATCAGAGAGCTTCCTCTTCAGATTTCTTGGAGAACCAGATGTCGCAAAAGAGCTGGGCTCTTCTTCTTTCATCTCTCATCTCTCACACACAAGAACTAAACCAGCAAAACCCAAGTCAGCCTCTATTCCTCCACCTCTCACCTGCATAAAGAACACACGCACATTAACTCTCACTTGGCTCTCCTCTACGCTGTCAGAAAGCTTTCTGAAAAATAAAAAATAAATCTATTCAAGACTGTTGGGTTATTTGTTTTAATTTCTGGGTTACTCGACATTATTCTGGTGATAAAAGCGTTGTCAAATCTATTGTCACTACTCTTGCTGAGCTCCAATCTTTTTTTTTTTGTGTGGCTGCAATTTGGATATTCTAATCTACACTACTATTGTTAAGGTATGTGTATGTGGTTTTCAAATTACATAATCACTATTGAATGTCATGCTTCCATGAAATCTCAGTTGTTTATTCCTTTACGTGCATACTGAATGTTTCTTCCATGTTCTACTGCAAAATTGGAGTTTGGTTTGAGGTATCTAGTTGATTAATGTCGAAAACTATATTGAAAGTTTGAATAAATAATAAACAATCATAAAATTTTTTGTCTTTGTTTAATCTTTGCTTGAGCTTTTGCAATACATCTTTTGAAACAACACTTATTTGATTATTAAAAAAAATTCAAAATGACACTCATGTCCAAACGACTTTGTTTGGACTTTGGACAAAAGTGTTTGATATGTTGAGCATCTTGGGATTAATGGTGTATTTTTTATCTAAAGTCGTATGTTGTAGATGGAAAGCACATTTTCTTTTATTAAATTTGACATGGAATAATTTGCACATGTTAAAGACGATGTCTTGGTTGCACATTTTGTATATTTGGGACATGAGTGTTAATTAGATTTAAAAGGAATTGGGCTTGTTTAATAAAGTATGTAATACTGAAAATGGTTAATTGTATTGTGATTAATTTTAATTTGTCTGGGCTAAAATGGTTTTTGTCAATGTAGCTAGATTAACAGACCCATGTCTCACCATTGCTCCTTAACTCAGGGCCCTCACCTAATTAATTTTAATCCTTTGAAATCGAGGCGTGCCATTTAGTTGAATTTCTATGGTCCTCGCAAACTTAAAAATGCGCAGTTACTTTAGGCGCGCTATCTCAAAAATTACTTTCTTAAACTCAGGTGAGCATTTATGTGACTCAAATCAAAATCTCAACAACGTTAGATAAAATTTGTCGTGGACCGTGGGTGCATTTATGTGACATGGTTTAAGACGTATTTTAGATGACGTTGAATCTTTCTCCTAAAAAATAGTTAAGTAAAAACGGTTATAAAGTTAAAATTATACCATAGTTTAAAACATATATTAAAATTAGATAACATGCCAATTATAATAGTTTAAGCGATCGTGCTAGAACCATAAAATTCGTGGGTGCCTAACACCTTCCCTCGGGTTAATAGAATTTCTTATTCAGAATTTATACTTCGTAGACTTCAAAACAGAGTCAATCATTTCTCTATTCGAGATTTAAACAGGTGACTTGGACACCATAAATTATCCCATTTGGTGACTCTGAATATAATAAATAAATAATTCTATTTCGATTGTCACTTTAAATTGAAAAAAAACTCCTTTATACCCTTCCTTTGGGTGTAGGAAAAATGAGGTGTGACAGGTTCACGTAGAGCATCAGTTGAATCTTTATCTTTATGTAACGACCCGGCCCGTCGTTACGGGAATTACCACCCCGTTACCTTGCATTTACATATATTATGCTTTTAAAACAGTATTAGAGTATATCGGGTGAGTTAGGAGTGATTTGGATTGAAAATGAAACAAATAGCATGTTTGAAGGAAGCTTGAATATGAAAAGTCAACCAAGAGTTGACTATTGAGTTAGAGTGCTCGGAACCGGATTCTGATGATTCGACTAGTTCCGGGGATCATTTATGACTTAGGAGAACAATCGGAATTGAATTCGGAGGTCCGGTGTAGTTTTAAGCTTGAATTGGCGAATGTTGAATTTTGGCGAAAACCGGATGGTAGGTGATATTTTGATCCGGGGGTCGGAATGGAATTCCGACAATTTCTGTAGCTTCGTTATGTGATTTTGGATATGTCCGCAAATTTTCAGGTCATTCGGACATCGTTTGATCGGGTTTTGGATTGAATGTTAGTTTTGAAAGTTTTGAAGAAACTTAGGCTTGAATCCGTGAGTAAATGGAGATTTTGATGTTTAGTATGGTGTTTTTATGATTGGAACAAGTTCGTATTATGTTTTGGAGTATGTTGGTGGTTTTCGTTGGGGTCCCGGGGGTCTTGGGATGAATCCGGGGTCCAAACGGACCATTTTTGGAAGAAAAGAGAAAGCTGGTTGCTGTCATAAACGCAGCAGGCTTTTGCTCTCCGCGATCGCGGGGAGGGGGATGCGATCGCGTAGAGCTGGGGGCTAGGCCATCGCGATCGCAGGATCACCAGTCGCGATCGTGTAGAATTAACCGGGTGGCCATTGCGATCGCATGAGAATCTACGCGATCGCGTAGAAGAGAAATGGGTCCAGGGAAAAATGTGCTACGCGATCGCAGGAAGAGGGACGTGATCGCGTGAAGCCGGATGATTGTTCATCGCGATCGCGTGAGGGGAGTCGCGATCGCGTGAGGCCGAGTTTTTGAACATCGCGATCGCGTGAGGCGAGTCGCGATCGCGTAGAACAACTGGGTCTGGCAGAGAATTTAATCACAGAACAGAGGGGTTACGGGTTCATTAACCCAAAACTCAATTTTTGCCCTAGAGAGAAGAAAACTCGAGGAAATCACTGAGAAGTCATCGGGTATTCATCGGAGGTAAGATTATTGATTCAAAAACATCATTTTATGGTAGAATTAACATCAATATTCATGAAATTGGGTTGAAATCTTGAAGAAATGTGGCCTAAGTATTGAAAACGGGACTTTTGGATTTGGAAGGCCATTTGAACTCCGATTTCGATAAATTTTATATGCACGGACTCGTGGCGAGATAAGGATCGCGTTGGTACTAATTTCATATTTTTCCGAGCAGTGGGCCCGGGGTCGGGTTTTACCAACTTAGTGTAATTATGCGAATTTCATATAAATTGAAGTGGGTTATGATTATTTGACCCGTATTTGATGTAATTATTGTGGTTTGACTAGATTCCACGCATGAGGGAGCTAAATTCAAAGGAAAAGGCATCGCGGACGAGTCTACGACCGGCTAGAGGTGAGTAGTTTGTGTATATGGTAGCCTGAGGGTTTGAAACCCCGGCTTAGCACATTATGACGCTAGTAGGGCGTGGCTCGCACACCGAGGCAGGTGCGGGGTTAATTGTGATTGGGGATTGAGACTAGGTCCATCCCGAAAATGAATAAAATGTTATTAGTGTTGTGAAATACACTGTATTTGATATAATTGTGGGCTGTAAGCCTTGTTTGGGGCCTTGTGCCGATCTGTAGTGTCCTTAGAGGACAATATTTATGTGATAGCTATAATTGCTTAAATCACTGATCTCAGTCCTGGAAATTGAAATCACACTTTTGAAATGCTAAGTCACCGGCTTTTACAAATTTAATAAAGTTAAAGTATTTTTCATAGATTATGAATTGAGAACTGGAATTAAGGAAAATGAATTGTTTTGTGACTTAATTGCTTATTGTGGACTGAGTATGGGATCGGGCTGCACGCCGCAGTGGTTGATATGAGGATCGGGCTGCACGCCGCAGCAGTATTGCGCTTGGGCTGTAGGAGCCCCTCCGGAGTCTGTACACACCCCCGGTGAGCGCCGTCGACGTTAAATTGGATCGGGCTACACGCCGTAGCGGTTATGTGCATTGCATTGCATCTGTATTTGTTGAATTACTCTGTGGTAGCTGTATTGTATTGTTGCTGCTAGTTCGTAGGAGATTCGGACTGTAGTGTAGCTTCATATTGTGGTATTTTGTGGATTTCTTACTGTCAGCTACATATATATATTTGTTACTCATTGAGTACTTAGTACTCACCCCTACTCCCTGCACCTTTTGTGTGCAGACTCAGGTACTCAGGAGCAGGTAGACGGGAAATTCAAGCGGTTGCAGTGTCATATCGGGTTGCTGAGGTAGCTGCCTACGTTCGCAGAACCTAGCATCTCCTCTCATTTCCAATTGTTATTTTGTATTTTGTATTCAAACTTGAGTACTTCTATATCGTACTCTCTATTTCCTGTTGGGTTTTGTTAGAGGCTCTAGACTTGTGACTCCGGATCTTTGGGAGTGTCAGTACTTTTGTTCAGTATTATTATTATTGGAGTTCTTAAACTCATATATTCATCTTGGGTTGTCCATTTGGGGACGGGTATTTTGTGATAATTAAATTGCTAGTGTGGCTGGCCTAGCTTGATTGTTGGGCGCCATCACGAATGGATTTCGGGTCGTGACAAGTTGTTATCAGAGCCTAGGTTTACTAGGACTCGCGAGTCATGAGCCGGTTTAGTAGGCTTTCGCGGATCGGTACGTAGACGTCCGTATCTATCTTCGAAGGGCTACAGGAAACTTTAGGAAAAAACCTCATTTTCTTGGATTCATATCGTGCGATTTGTGTTATCATGAAATTAAACTTTTCCATATTCTATTCTCTCGCGGATGGCGAGAACACGAGCTAACGGACGTGGCGGACGACCACCAGTGGCACCCAGATTCCTGCACCAGTGGCCCAGGTTCAGGACCAGGTTCCAGCTGCAGACGCTCCGGCAACTCAGGTTCAGGCACCGGTAGTGCCCATTGTGATACCGGGTCTTTAGGAAACCTTGGCCCAGATCTTATCAGTATGCACAGGCTTGGCTCAGGTCGTTGTAGCCTCTACTGCAGCGTCTTCTTCACAGCCAGGGGGAGGAAATCAGACCCCCGTGGCTTGCACACCCGAGCCGGTAGTACAGGGTATTCAGGCGCCTGGGGCGGCTCCAGTTTAGCCAATTGCGCCCATTGTACCAGCTCCTGCTTATGTGGTTCCCGTTATGCCCGATGATGAGCAACGTTGTTTGTAGAGATTTAAGAGGCTATAGCCTCCGATATTCAGTGGTACTGAGGGCGAGGACGCCTAGGATTTTCTTGACAGATGTCAGCGCATGCTTCGCACCGCGGGTATTCTAGAGTCCGGCGGTGTTTCATTCACCACTTTTTGGTTCACAGGTGCAGCATTCCAGTGGTGGGAGGATTTTGAGAGGCGTAGGCCCGCTGGGGCAGTGCCCCTCACTTGGCAGCAGTTCTCCATGGTATTTTTGGAGAAGTACGTGCCTCAGTCTCAGAGAGAGGAGCTGCGACGTCAGTTCGAGTGGTTGAAGTAGGGAGAGATGACGGTTAATCAGTACGAGATGAGGTTTGTGAGCACGTGATTTTTGCCTTACTTGAGAAGTACTCCCAGAAAATTCAAAAATAAAAATAGTTTCGTGTTGGGTATGATTTTTTGTGATTTTGTGTTATTTTATCTTTTGTGTGCACGTTTATTTATTTAAATTAAAAATACAAAAAATATATGCTAAGTTTTGCATTTTTAGTGTTTGATATCAAAGTCATGTGATTTACATTTTTAGGTGATATATAATTGTGTGGGATAATTGTATGCATATATATATATATATATATATATATATATATATATATATATATATACATGTACATATATATATGTGTAGTAATGAGATCAAATTGGGCCATAGTTTAGTCCAGGAAAGCCAGGCCCAAACGAATCCCAATCCGTCCAGCATCTATCATTGTGGCATTCGATCTGGACCGTTGGATTTTATTATCCAACGGCCCGGATTAATCCTTTAATTCCAACATACACTCAGCCTATGACTTAACCAAACGACGCCGTTTGGTTTAAGTGAGGAGATCCTGATCGTTGATCAAGTGATCCAACGATCAGGATTTAACTTCTCCAAAACATATATAAACTCATTCCATACCCGCCCCCCAAGCCAGACCCCCCCCTCTCCCTTCATCTCCCTCAGAAGCCCTCAAACACCCCGCCCTCCTCCGCCGTACTCCGCCTGCCGGAAATCGCCTCACGGCGGTTCCGGTAGGCCAATCAAACCCAAACCAACGCCAAAACCTTCCCCTCACCTCCCCCATCACGAACCCAGCCTCCACTAACCTCGAATCATGCCGGAGCTCCTCGAATCTTCATTTGAAGATTCGAGTCAAACTCGAACCAATGCCAAATCACCCCAAATTCACACCACGGTCTCCTCACACCTCCCCCACACTCCCATTGACATTGGTTTGCTTCGAATCTAACCAAAAATGCAAAAGCCCCAAATCCGAGCCCAAGAACCCTAATTTTGAAGAAACTCAATTCGAGCCGGATTAGCCGCGATTGAAGTCCAAGGGACTTTAGTCTAGGTGTTCTCAATCGAGAACATCTCGATTAAAGCCCGTTTGGCTTCAATAATTCCAAGTCTTAGTTCGAAGCTGGGGTCGGCAGATTTCTTACAAGGTATTCATTCCTTCTTTGGTCGATTTAATTCGATTTTTGTGAATATGTGTGTTTGTTTTATTCATTGTTTCAATTCTCATCTAGCATGCTTCTAATTTCTCATAATAGTCGACCTGTTATCCTCCTTTGAGGCCTTTTATTTGGCCAATTCCCTCTGTTTTTAGTAGTTAAAATGAATCATAGGTTCAATGTGATTAAAGTCGTCAAGCAATTAATTCATATTTTTGATTAGTTCCTTGATCCCTGAATCTGCCTGATGCAATTCATTGGTGTAGGGCTTGTCACTGTTTGATTCAGATTAAAGGGAATTAGATGGTTGTAGTTAACAGGTTAATTTTTAAATCACACACCCATACAAGGGCTAGTGGAACCTGCACAGCAGGGCATCCCACTGAACACTGCCACCAGCATTGTTTAATGCTTGAGTCCATACTTTGGACAGTAGATAGTGGGTTTGCAGGGAATATGATGGGTTGGGGAGTCAGGGTAGGGGGTAACCCTAGGGGCTGCTGGTCAGCTATAAGATGGGAGACAATCTGAGAGTAAAGGGGAGGGATACAGTGAGGACATTTTTTTCAGAATAACTAGAGAAAGAGATAGAGTGTGATAAGTAGAGCACCTGGAGAGCAAAATCACAGTCATAACTAGAGAGAAAAACAGATACAAAGATACAAAAAGAAGCTACTGTTTCATTGGCTTCTGGACTGTTTCGTGGTTTTGATCCAGTGTCTGAGATTTGGTCGTTGGTTTGTTGTTGTTCTTGTGTTGTTGGTAGTGCTGGGCCTTTGCTTTAGCTGATTCAGTGTTGAGTGTTGTGATAGTTTTGGTATTTGCTGCTGGTTCATTCGATTGCTGCCACTGGTAGTGTTTGCTATTGGTTTAGTTGAATGCTGCCACTAGTCGTTGTTACTGTTTGGTCCAAATATTGTTGTTGGTTCAATATTGTCGGGGTTGGTCTAGTTTGCTACTGGTGTATCATTGTTTGTTGCTGCCTGGTTGTTTATTGCTGCTTGGGTTCAAGTTTTAGTCACTAATTCAGTGATTGATAAAGTTCGATTACTGTTGGTTGTTGGGTCGTAGCTGATTCACTGGTTGTTGTTGCTGTTGGTTTATTGTGGTTGTTATTGGTCTTTGATTGTTGCCCCTGTTACTGTTCTTGTTGCTGTTGCTGCATTGCCATTGCTCACTCTTCCTTGTTCTTCCGCATTCCAGGTACACACCTCTGTTATTGTAGTTCCTTGGTTCGAAAAGAATGAAGTTTGAAGCTTATGCATAAAGTCTATTGAAACATGTAGTCGTCTAAAGTCCTTATGTTTTAATTACATTCTGTTATTCTCTAGTTAAGCTTGTATTGCTAATCTTGGTTATGGAAAAGTATAGTTAGGCCAAAAATACACTGTCGTTAGATAAGCACGTGAATCTGAATTAGACTGTTGTACCTCTATTCAATCTTCTCTGCTCGTGTGCGTAATCTCCAAATCTGTTAACGTTAGACCTTATGCTAAAAGCAAGATTAGCTAGGGAGTTGTTACTCAACGGAATGACGTAATTAGATTAAAAAGAGTCGGGGGTGCATTTCATGTGACCCGACCCCAATTTTGGGCAAGAGTAAACAAAGCGTGTTAGGAACCACAGGCGCATTTCATGTGGTGGGGTTCGTAGCGAGTTTTAAGTAATTTGGAATCAACTCTTAAGTAAGATACAGTGGGATGTAGTTCGCTATAGATTTGAATCAAAGGTACGCCTCGCCCAATAGTTACACTAATCACATAGCCGTCATAAATGTACATATAAATACTTAGATTCCGAGATGCGTCGTTTCTTAACGAATATCACGCCTTTCTCAACAGTGTAAATAAGTAGTCGATCCGGGCGCATATTTTAGTCTTACCTTTTTAAATACGGGTGTGCATTTCATGTGACCCAAATCCAAACCCCGAAATGTTGAATAAGAATATGTTGAGGATCCGGGTGCATTTCATGTGACGTGATTCGAAAGCATATTTTTAGGCAACATTCTCTTTCGTAAATCATAATAATAATAAAAGCGGTAAAGGGATATTAATTTGCATTAAGTATATAACTGTAAAAAATCAGATAAATAAGCCGAATATGACAGTTAAGCGACCGTGCTAGAACCACGGAATTCGGGAATGCCTAACACCTTCTCCCGGGTTAACAGAATTCCTTATCCGGATTTCTGGTTCGCGGACCGTTAAATAGAGTCAAACCTTTCCTCGATTCGGGTTTCAAACCGGTGACTTGGGACACCATAAATCTCCCGAGTGGCGACTCCGAATCTCTCAATAAATGAACCCCGTTTTGGTTGTCCTTTAATTGGAAAAACTCCCTTGCGCCCTCGCGGGTGCGGTAAAAAGGAGGTGTGACAGCTCTGGCGACTCTGCTGGGGATGATGATTTAGAATTCGAGCTCGGAATAACTGTTGTATTTGGCATATTTTATTATCTGATTCTTTTACATGTTGGCATAAATGTGCAAAATGTTGTTTTTACTGCTTTGATATTTTGTGAACTGTACATATAAATTGTGCCGGAACCAATCTCCTCTCTGAGTCTTCTAAATCATGGAGAAGGGTGCACTTCGTGTGACTTCTTTTCTGTATAGTGTCTGATCCCCATTTTAGAACGAGGTTTGGATAAGTTGCAAAACCGGTGAAGCTTCTGTATTCCCGGGTTGCTGCCTCCTCCTCAGCTCGAGCTGTCCGCTCGGGTAAGCCAAGTCTAGAACAAATAAACCCAGGTTTTTAAGCCTAGAATAACAAAGCTTCATGCCGGATCCCTAGTAGGAAACGTTTATTTGCATCATGTCGCATTTTGGCTTAAGGGACTCAACACAGGGGTTGGGTCCGTCTAGGACAGGTGACCTGAAATGAACAGACTATCCTGCTGCATCCTGTTTGTCTTGCGCATTTATCTGTTATAGACTTGCATGCTGACCGGCTTTAGAGATTAAAAAAAAAAAAAAATGTGTTTTGTTCTTAAGATAGAAATAGCTTATTTGTTTTCCTTTAGTAAAATGAATAAATAAATGATGTTGTTTGTTTCGTCAAAACCGAACTACGTGGGTTTGATTCTCATTGGATGTGAGATACGTAGGCAACCTCCATCAGGTCCAACTTCACCTTTTGAAAAATGGCTGAAAAATCAAAACCAACTTCTGTACTAAATAAGTCGGTGACGCTGTTTTTAAAAAATAGCCGAATGTTCCCGAAAGGGACGCCGGAAGGCTAATTTCGTATAAACGGCCACCTTTGGGTCAATTTTGATTTCGATCGATTTACCCCACAGGCCTTAAAAGCCTTCGTCCCCGAGACGATGAAAGGCCGTGATTGAAAACTGATTTTTTTATTTTATTTTCTTAGCAAAACAAAGTTGTTTTTCTCATTTAAATCACCTTAATAAATGTGCAGGATGAGCACGAATCAGAATAAATCATTTTCAATCTTTAGTGAGGTCCCTCGGCAGCTCCGTATATGGTGGAACGATTTGGAAGACAGTAGCAAAAAGGTTGTAGGGAGAATTTTGGGAGGTTTGGTTGATCTGTTGAATATCGAGCCAAGGGAAGACATCATCAAGGCACTGGTATCTTTCTGGGATCCGACCCGCAATGTGTTCCGTTTTGTTGACTTCGAACTGACGCCCACATTAGAGGAAATTGCGGGCTATGCAGGACTAAATGGGAAATTAAGAGGACAATACCTGCTCTCACCAAGGCCGGTATCTCCACATGGGTTTCTGGATTTGCTGAGCATTAGTCGGAAGGTGAAAAATGATGATCTGTTGAAAGGGTATTGCGATCTTCAATTCTTATATCAACGGTACGGCACTCCTCGGGGTTTTGAGGAGTCAAACCTTGGACTGACTCACGCAGGGAATAGAACCAAGTGGGAGGCCAGACGAATTCTAGCATTCCTAACGACATTCTTGGGGGTTGTGATTTGTCCGCGCGAAGATAAGAAAATAGAGATAAGTCTGGTAGGAATAGCCGATGTTGCAATCAAAAAGGCTACCAGCACGGTGGTCCCTTTGGTTTTGTCCGAAATCTATCGAGCCTTGATTGTATGCCGAGAAGGGGGCAATTTCTTCCAAGGAATGCAATCTGTTACTCCAATTATGGATGCAAGAACACCTCCGTCACCGAACACAATACATGAACCATGGGTTGACCGGAAAAAACTGTATCAGGGGTTTCGAAGAACGGATGATGGGTGCTGTATTCCCTGAAGGCGTCGAGGCATGGCTTGCACGACTGAGCTCAATAGAAGCCGATCAGATTGAATGGGCATTCGGGTGGTTACCCGATACTGAAGCAATATATATGGCAGCCGAGGAGTGTTATATCCTTCTGATGGGGATTCGCAGTGTCCAACCATATGTCCCTCACCGTGTGTTACGTCAACTAGGAAGGTTTCAGGGTTATTCCTACCGATCAAGACCTAAGGAAGTACGCCATTGAGTTGAGCCCGGGAGTTGTCTTCCCCGAAGAGAAGGTTAGAAGGCTGTGGCACGAATGTCGGTTCCTTGAGCCTAAAACCATGGTCCGGGAGCTATCTAAGGGAGAGGTGGACCCAAAGTACAACGTGTGGTTCGGGAAAAGATTTCAGATTCGTCGGAAATGTTCTAAAAGAGCCCATGTCCAACAGTTCACGGAAGATTCACGGGAACAATGGGATTGGTTAGCAAAGGAGGAGGGATACAGGACGAAGATTGGCAGGATAGAACAGCAGGTCCGGGACCTCCAATTCGAGAAGAACATGCAAGCCGCCACCGACGAAGGAGATAAAAAGAAGTTGGTACAAGAAAATGACTTCTTGAGAGCTCAAATCCAGCAAATGAAAAGAGATGCTGACAGACGGTCGAGGAGTCGGGCCGACGAAAAATTGATAAGGGGTTTGAGAAGCCAAGTCACCGACATCCAAAGAGAATTGGACGAGTCGAAAGCCCAAATAACGAGGATCCGTGCTAGCTGGAAAAAGGAGGCACATCAACATGCACTTCACCTAAAGCGGGTGGAAGAAGATTACACTGAGATCATCACTAGCCTGAGGGAAGCAAATGTTGTCCTTAGGGAGCGGGTTTTCAAGCAAGCCCAAGATGCCAGAGCAGACCTCGATCGCTGCCACAATTTGATGGCCCGATTGCAAGGACAAGTGAATAGGCTCCTAGATCAAGTCACCAACAATGCTCGAAGATTGGGGGCAAAAAACCAGCAAATAGAGCGGCTACTCGGAGAAAGGGACATGATCAAGGATAGAATTGGAGAAATCGGGCACTATGTCACCATGAAGTGCCTAGCTTGTGAACGAATGCCTCGCGCCGACCTTTTCACTTCAATTATGGGTTATGTTCATCGGATCATGGAAGAGTTGAGGGAAGTGCACAAGGACCTCACACCGAGGCCTGCGGCAAGGCCGAATGATGCCTCGCAGGCCCCCAGGAGTTTTAGGGCATTAGATTTTGATTGAAAATGTATTTTGAAATGTTGAGTCAAGCTAGTTGGCATTTTTATCTTTACTTTCCCAAGTCAAGCATTTTCTTTTGTTTTGCTGATTTTTGTAAGACGTGTTTTGTAACTACACGGTTTTATTTGATATAAAAGTTACTGATTTTTGCCACAATCTTGTCGCCAGAACTACGCTCGGTCTGATTCACGCGGGGTCGTGATACGTAGGCAATCCACATAAGATTCGACCACCACTAAAAAGAAAGGAATCCATAGGTTAAATAACAATAAGGCTTGCAAAGATAGTCGAAAAAGAAAAAAAAAAAGAGAAAGAAGGAAAAGAAAAGAAAAAGAAAAAGGGCCGGAATGACGCATGTTAAGAATACATGTAGAAAGGGTTATTTGGTTAGGTGCATTGCATCCAACGTGCTATAACATATCTGTCAAACTCGGTGAACTAACAAGTTTGTTGCGTATTCCGGAAAGTTTAGCAGTTGGTTTGACGGAATATCCTGGCCAGCCATCACTACCGTACTAGATCCAAAGGACCAGTTACGGTAAGCATGTCGAGTTCTGGCAAGAGTCTCGAGGAAGAAAAATCCGAGCTACAAATCATGAAAGAAGAGGTAGACCGGTTAAAACAACGGATAACAGAGATGCACCTGGCCTGGGCCAGGGAACAGTCTTCACCAAGCCGCCCTACTCTCGCCTCAGCTCCGGAACATCCGCCCGTCGATCCTTCGACAAGCGCCCCGAGCTATCCATACTTTCGGGGGAAAATCCGTATGCCACCCACGTTCCACCGGCCAAACCAAATCCTCCTCCGGTCACCCTGTTTTTGTAGCACCTCCACTGCTCCTCTGCGAAGGCCGGCCGGCGAGCCATATGTTCGGATCCATGACAACTCTTACTATCCTCCGGAGCCTACTTTCAGGGCTCCCGAACCACAATCACATACACCTCGCTGGGATAATCCGGCAGAGCCGGAAAAACACTTCCAAAGTTCGGAACACGAGGAAGTTGCCGGAAAAGTTAAAAGCCTGGAGCGATCCTTCGAGGAACATGCACGGTTTAGGCAACCAGGTCGGCGTCGCCTATAAGGATCTGTGTCCATTTCCGGACGTCCAGTTGCCAGCGGGATTTAAAATGCCCAAATTCGACCTATACGAGGGGCATGGTGACCCGATGGCCCACCTGCGAGGGTTTTGCAGTAAAATGAGAGGGGCCGGAGGACGGGACGAGCTTCTGATAGCCTACTTCGGTCAGAGTCTGGGAGGATCTGCGTTGGAGTGGTACACTAGACAGGACCCCGGTAGATGGTTTACGTGGGATGACTTGGCTCAAGCTTTTATCGGGCAGTTCCAATACAATCTTGAGATAATCCCCGACCGCCTATCATTGCTAAAATTAGAGAAGAAGCCTGCTGAAAGCTTCGGGGAATTTGGTTTCCGATGGAGGGAACAGGCGGCCAGGGTAGATCCGCCGATGAGAGAAAGCGAGATGGTGGACTACTTCTGGCAGACATTAGAGCCCACCTACTTCGGACATCTGGTAACGTCCGTAGGCAAATCATTCACCGAGGTGATAAAAATGGGGGGTATGATCGAGGAGGGTTTGAAGGCCAACAAGATCATGAGCTACTCAGCACTGAAAGCCACCACTCAGGCTATCCAAAGTGGTACTGGAGGAGTACTGGGGAAAAAGAGGAGAGAGGAAGTTGCGGCCGTCGAGTCCGGGGCATGGTTCGGAAATAGAGGCCCCGCACCCCAATATAGCCCACCCCAACCTCACCACCAAAACTACTCTCACAACCCATATAGCCACCCGCAACATTATTATCCCGCACCTGATCCCCATTTTACTGTCCACCATGCACAATCCTGTTCTGCACCTCCTGTTCATGCACCGTGGCGTGCACCGAACCCCAGAACAATCATCCACCCCCAAGAGCTTACAGAAACCCCTCGGGCGCGAGTTTCCGTCCGAACCAGGCATTCAGGGGCGACCGGGCGCCGAGGCCAAAGACTTTCACTCCCTTAGGAGAGTCTTACACTAGTCTGTTCCACCGGTTAAAGCAGGTAGGGTTGCTGAATCCGGTTGAAGCTAAGCTGCCAAACCCTCTTCCGAAGAACCTGGACCATTCAGTAAATTGTGCCTACTGCTCGGGATGTCCGGGACATGATACAGAAAAGTGTTGGAGGCTGAAGACGGCCATCCAGGAGCTTATTGACACCCGCAGGATCGAGGTCCAGACTCCAACAGAGCCCAACATCAACCAAAACCCGCTTCCGACTCATCATGAGACCAATATGATCGAGTTGGTACGGGCGGAGGAAGGAAAGGAGAAAGCCTCTCAGACTGTAATGATGATTAAGTCTAGCGGGGCAGGAACGAGAAAAGGGCCAAGCTTTGATGAATCGCCCAGTTGCAAGAAGGACATACCAGGAGAGTCGGAAGCAGGAAAGGAAAGTGTGAACGAAGTACCGGTGAAGCCGGCCAAGATAGTTGTACCGGGGGCAGCAATCAAGCCCATTTTGACAGTAGCAGGCGTTCGAATGGACCCCTTCATCATCCAGCCGGCAACACAGTTGCCAGTAACTGATAGCCGAGCTGTCCCATGGAATTATGCTCGGATTACAACGACCTACAGAGGAAAGGAGGTGAAAGAGGAAGTTTGTGAAGCCCAAGGGTTGACCCGCTCGGGGAGATGTTTTGCCCCTGCGGAATTAAGGAAGACCACTCCGGCAGTATTGAAAAAGCCGGTCACTGATGAAGAGGGAGAAGAATTCTTGAAAAAGATGAAGCTGCATGACTACTCTGTTTTAGAGCAGTTGAAGAAGACTCCGGCGCAAATATCATTGCTATCCTTGCTGATACATTCTGAAGAACATCGGCAAGCATTGATGAAAGTCCTGAATGAGGCACATGTACCGGATAAAATCTCAGTGAGCCATTTGGAGAAGATCGCCAATAGGATCTTCGAAGCAAATCGGATCACCTTCACCGATGACGAGTTGCCTGAGGAAGGCACTGAGCATAACAGGGCTTTATATCTTACGGTGAAGTGTGAAGAGGCGGTGGTTACCAAAGTCTTGGTCGATAATGGGTCCAGTGCTAACATTTGTCCTCTCTCTACACTGGGCAAATTAAAGGTAGACATCGGCAGGGTACGCAAGAACAGCGTATGTGTTCGAGGGTTCGACGGAGGAGGCAAAGCGTCGGTTGGTGACATAGTGCTAGTCTTAACAATCGGGCCAGTGGAGTTCACCATGGAATTCCAGGTGCTGGACATGGTGGTGTCATATAACCTCCTAATAGGGCGACCATGGATTCATGCCGCAAGAGCAGTTCCATCCAGCTTACACCAGCTCGTCAAGTTTGAATGGGACCAGCAGGAGATCGTCGTCCATGGAGAGAACGATCCACAATCGGGCACCATCATTCCCTTTGTTGAAACAGAAGAAGATGTTGGGCCGTGGGTGTATCAGGTCTGCGATGTGGTGTCCGCCCACCGAGTTCCGGAAGGGGAATGTATTCCCGGCGATAGAACAATTACTGCGGATGTCATGGTGGCGCATGAAATGTTGCGACATGGTTTCGTACCCGGTAAAGGGCTAGGTGCATCTCTGCAAGGAATTATACAACCGGTATCAGTGGTCGAAAACTTGGGAACCTTCGGCTTGGGATTCCAGCCAACCTCAGAGGACATCCGGCGAGCAAAGAGGAGTAAGCAGAAAACATGGGTGCTCCCAAAGCCTGTTCCACGCCTTTCCCAATCTTTTGTCAGGTCCGGAGCAAGAGGACATCCAGCGACAAAGATTCCCGGTCCTACGGTCAAGCCAGACGAAGAGTTCTTCAGGAAGTTCGAGGACCTATTCACGGATGTATGTATGCTCGAGGACGGTGAAGGACCCAGTCATGCCGAGATACAATTTGTGGGACCAAAGGCAAAGCTGAATAACTGGAAGGCTACTCCTCTCCCTGTCCGGAAGGAGTCTTGGTAGTTTGCCTTGGATTGTTTTTCTTTCGAAATTTTGTATTGGGGGCTTGTCCCGGAGTAAAATCCCTTTGTTTTTAGTTCATTTTTGATTTAAGTTTGCAGTCTGTTTTCCCTTTGTACAATTCACATTAATGATGTTTATTTTCCTTCTTTTTACTTTTCTAAACAGCCTTCTTTCAACTGATCTTAATGATATGGCGTGCTTAAAGATTAATCAACCCGGTCTAGAAAGTCAATCGGGTTTGGAAATAATAACACATGAAATAAGAAGTGACGAGAGTGAATCGGAATACGGCGATGATGAAGCCGCAGAAGAAATCGGTGAAGAATTAAGTCACTTCGAGGAAAAACCCAAACCGAATTTAAATGATACTGAGGCCGTTAATCTAGGGAATGCGGATGACATCAAAGAAACCCGGATAAGTGTCCATATTGAACCCAATCTGAGAGAAGAACTGATCAAAACACTCAGGGAGTTTAAAGACGTTTTCGCATGGTCGTACGACGACATGCCGGGACTCAGCACTGACCTAGTGGTTCATAGATTACCCACTGATCCGGCATATCCTCCCGTCAAGCAAAAGCTGCGGAAATTCAAGACGGAGATGAGTGTGAAGATTAAGGAGGAGGTAACCAGGCAGTTGCAGGCGAAAGTCATTCGTGTCACTCGATACCCTGAATGGTTGGCTAACGTAGTACCGGTGCCAAAGAAAGACGGAAAGATCAGAGTATGCGTGGACTATCGCAATCTCAACAAGGCAAGTCCTAAGGATAATTTCCCACTTCCCAATATCCATATCCTGATTGATAATTGCGCCGGACGCGAAATTGGATCCTTTGTGGACTGTTATGCGGGATATCATCAGATTTTGATGGATGAAGAGGACGCAGAAAAGACGGCTTTTATCACGCCGTGGGGGACTTATTGCTACCGAGTGATGCCGTTTGGTTTGAAGAATGCAGGGGCAACCTATATGAGGGCGATGACTACGGTATTCCATGATATGATACACAAGGAAATTGAGGTGTACGTGGATGACGTGATCATAAAGTCTAGGCGTCAAGAAGACCATGTTGCCGACCTCAGGAAGTTCTTTCAAAGACTTCGAAAGTACGACATCAAGCTCAATCCGGCCAAATGCGCATTCGGAGTTCCGTCAGGAAAGTTGCTAGGATTCATCGTCAGCCGACGGGGCATTGAGTTGGACCCGTCCAAAATCAAGTCCATTCAGGAGTTACCCCCGCCGAAGAATAAAACAGAGGTAATGAGTCCTGTTGGGAAGGTTGAATTACATCAGTAGGTTTATTGCCCAGCTTACGGCAAACTGTGAACCCATATTCCGCCTATTGAAGAAAGACGCTGCGATAGAATGGACGGCAGAATGTCGGGAAGCGTTTGACCGGATCAAAGGGTATCTGTCAAATCCACCCGTACTAGTTCCGGCCTGAACCGGGTAGACCCCTGATTCTTTATCTAACGGTCTTGGAGAATTCGTTTGGTTGCGTACTGGGGCAGCATGATCTTACTGGCAGGAAGGAACGGGCCATTTACTACCTCAGTAAGAAGTTTACAGTCCACGAGGTCAAGTACACTCATCTGGAAAAGACATGTTGCGCCCTGACTTGGGTAGCCCAAAAGCTGAAACACTACTTGTCTTCTTACACCACGTACCTCATTTCGCGGTTGGATCCGTTGAAGTATATTTTCCAGAAACCCATGCCTACAGGGAGGTTAGCAAAGTGGCAAATATTACTTACGGAATTTGACATCATATACGTGACAAGGACGGCTATGAAAGCTCAAGCCCTGGCCGATCACTTAGCTGAAAATCCTGTTGATGACGAATACGAACCTTTGAGGACATACTTTCCAGATGAGGAGGTGTTGCAAATTGAGGGGTTAGAACCAACCGAGGATCCAGGGTGGAAGCTCTTCTTCGACGGAGCGGCAAACGCAAAAGGAGTCGGAGTAGGGGCTGTGCTCATATCTGAAACAGGACATCATTATCCTGTTACTGCTCAACTGCGTTTTCACTGTACCAATAATATGGCTGAGTACGAGGCATGTATCTTAGGGCTGCGATTAGCGGTGGACATGGATGTACGGGACGTCTTGGTCTTGGGGGACTCGGACCTTCTGGTACATCAGATTCAGGGAGAATGGGAAACCAGAGAGATTTAAAGCTTATCCCATATCGTCAGTGTTTGCATGATTTGACCAAACGCTTTCGATCGGTAGAATTCAGGCACATCCCGAGGATGCATAATGAGGTTGCCGACGCGTTGGCTACTTTAGCGTCAATGCTACATCACCCGGACAAGGTTCGTGTCGATCCGTTACATATCCATGTCCGGGATCAACATGCTTATTGTAATGTGATAGAGGAAGAGGTGGATGGTGAGCCGTGGTTTCATGATGTCAAGGAATACCTCAGGTTAGGAGTATACCCAGAGCAAGCAGCTGGAGATCAAAAGCGAGCTATTCGGCGGTTGGCGAACGGATTTTTCCTTAGTGGAGGGGTGCTGTACAAAAGAACCCCGGACTTGGGATTATTGAGATGTATAGATGCAAGTCAAGCCACAACAGTTATGACGAATATACACTCGGGAGTTTGCGGGCCACACATGAGCGGATACGTATTGGCAAAGAAGATTCTTCGAGCAGGATATTATTGGCTCACTATGGAGCGGGATTGTATAAGTTTCGTGCGAAGATGCCATCGGTGTCAGATACACGGAGATTTGATTCATTCTCCGCCGACTGAATTGCATACAATGTCCGCACCATGGCCGTTTGTCGCATGGGGTATGGATGTTATTGGACCTATTGAGCCTGCAGCTTCCAACGGTCACAGGTTCATTCTGGTAACGATTGATTATTTTACCAAGTGGGTGGAGGCCAAAACATTCAAATCGGTGACCAAGAAGGCGGTAGTGGACTTCGTACACTCCCACATCATTTGTAGGTTTGGAATTCCAAAGATGATCATTACAGATAACGGTGCAAATCTTAACAGTGGATTGATGAAAGAGGTATGTCAACAGTTCAAGATTACACACCGAAATTCCACACCGTATCGCCCAAAAGCAAATGGTGCGGTCGAGGCAGCAAACAAGAACATAAAGAAGATATTGAGGAAAATGGTAGAAGGATCTAGGCAATGGCATGAAAAGCTACCATTTGCGCTGTTGGGTTATCGCACTACCGTCCGGACTTCGGTAGGTGCAACTCCTTACTTGTTGGTATACGGGACTGAAGCAGTAATACCCGCAGAAGTTGAGATTCCATCCCTCCGAATCGTCGCTGAAGCTGAGATTGATGACGACGAGTGGGTCAAAACCCGATTAGAGCAATTGAGCTTGATCGATGAAAAGAGATTGACAGCAGTATGTCACGGCCAATTGTATCAAAAGAGAATGGCGAGAGCATATAACAAGAAGGTACGTCCCGGGAGATTTGAAGTGGGACAGCATGTGCTGAAGAGAGTTCTACCACATCAAGCCGAAGCGAAAGGCAAGTTCGCTCCAAATTGGCAAGGACCTTTTGTGGTAACTAGAGTATTATCCAACGGCGCTCTATGTCTGGCTGATGTCGAGGGAAGATGCACCGATATGGCTATCAATTCTGATGCAGTCAAGAGATATTATGTGTGATTCTTTAATGCATTTGTCAACGTTTGGTTTCGTTTGTGTGCATTTGGCATTTTTCGGAAAATGAAATGATAGAGGCAATTTTTCTACTACCCAAACACTTTAACCTTTGTTTCCCCATTTGAGCCTTAATTATTCTTTCATATACCCTCTTTCGGAATCATCGAGGAAGATGTGTAACAGAATAGAAAAGAAACAAAGAAGTAAAAACAAAGAAGTAATACAAGAAAAAGTGAACTACGTTCGACCTGATTCCTCAAGAAGGATACGTAGGCGCCACACGGCTCGGTCATAATAAAATAAAAATCAAAAATCCCCCAAGCAACAAAACTGGGGCAGAAGTCATTGTTTCGTTGGAAAGATAGTGTGGATTCCGAAAGTTGTAATAAGCTAACCGTTGAGGCTAAACCCCTTTCTTCAGCCTCACGCGCAGAAACCATATCAAGAACCAGAAAGACCTCTCGATCGGTATTTGAGAAGTGCCAAGTCATGTGAATGAAAGCCAAGAGTGACATCCCGACCCTCGATTGAATTCAGGGATGCACAAGCCGAAAGGGGATAACGCTCTAGAGGGAATCTCAGGGGTGATACCCCGCCGCGAGGAAAGAAAGCATAAATGAGAGAGTCTTAACGGTGAAAACCCTCGCGGGCACCTTAAGGCGAAGGAAGTTGAGAGAAGTAAAATGAGAGAGTCTTACGGTGAAAACCTTCACGGGCACCTTAAGGCGACGGGAGATAGAGAGAAATGAGAGAATCTCATTAGTGAAAACCCTTTGAAGGGCACTGTGAGGTGGCAGGATGAGATGGTTACAAGATGTCCGCATGAGACAAGGTTGGGACATCCGTTTACCTCTAGCAGGACGCGGTATCAGAAAGTGATTGACATGAATAGGCTGGGTAGTTTAATCTCAAAGGCGCGGCATAACATTGGATCAGGCACACATTCAGATAAGTTTTCCTATTTTTGAGTTCAGAAAAGTTTTTCTCTTCTCTTGTCATTTGCGGTCAGTATTCTTTTCTTTTCTTTCATTTTCGAAAATTGATTTTTCAAAGCTTACTACCAAGTCTCCCAAAGCAGTATATTGAAAGTGGATAGGCATGGAACAAGGCAATGAGACAGAAGTCGTTACGATAGTGAGATTGGGATTGGGATGACAGGCTGAGTGGAAGGTTCGCAAGAATTATGGAGTATGATGGACACATGTGGCATGTCCGAAAGATGATTTCACGCAACAGATCACCGGTTTAAAAGAGTCGGACCAAACCAAAGAGTGGAATAAAAGGAAAGATGAGAGGTCGTTCGTGGAAAAAGCATCTTCCCGAGCAAGCGTCAACGTCGTCCTCAAAGTTCGAGAGAGGCCAAGCAGCTGAAAGAGAATGGCCTCAACAAGAGTGGCACGACCACTCGCGGCGTTTTGAAACTAACAATTTTTCTTTGATTTAAAGCAGGAAAAGAGGGTCCGACGGCAGAAAAGCATACCGTCCGGAAGTTTATCACACTGGGGCAGAAAATTTTCTCCTGTTGCGAAAATTTTCTGGAAAGCAAGACTCAGAGGATAAGTGTAGAAAGCAACACAAAATGGGGGTGATCTTCGAGCCGGGCATCATCTCCAGCAGTTATTGGAAAAAGAAAAATGGCTTCGAGATTCCCCGCAGCAGTATTACATCCTATAATTTGATCAAGGAGGCCAAAGCGTGAGTCCCACAGGAGGTATGGGAAGAAGGAAGAGCATGAGGGGTGAAGGAAACAAAGAATACTTCCTCAGCAGCATCATCCCCAGCAGGCGAGTAAACAGTTCCAAAAATATCCCCAGCAGTCAGAAGAAAAGTAACACGATCTAGGGGAAAGCAATTCCAAGACAGGATAATTCAGAAGAGAAGGTGGTCCGAGAGGTAACGCAGGAAAATGGAGTGGCGATTTAATTTTGAAGTTGTAGTTGAAGTCGGGAAGCCCGCCTGGAGAATGGAGTGGCGATTTAATTTTGAAGTAGTAGTCGAAGTCAGGGAGCCCGCCTGGAGAATGGAGTGGCGATTTAATGTTGAAGTTGTAGTTGAAGTCGGGGAGCCCGCCTGGAGAATGGAGTGGCGATTTAATTTTGAAGTAGTAGGCGAAGTCGGGGAGCCCGCCCGGAGAATGGAGTGGCGATTTAATTTTGAAGCGGTAGTTGAAGTCAGGGAGCCCGCCCGGAGAATGGAGTGGCGATTTAATTTTGAAGTAGTAGTCGAAGTCGGGGAGCCCGCCCGGAGAATGGAGTGGCGATTTAATGTTGAAGTTGTAGTTGAAGTCGGGAAGCCCGCCCGGAGAATGGAGTGGCGATTTAATGTTGAAGTTGTAGTTGAAGTCGGGGAGCCCGCCAGGATAAATGTAGAAAGCAACACAAGATGGGGTGATCTTTGAGCCGGGTATCATCTCCAGCCGCTGTTGGAGAAAGAAAAATGGTTTCGGGACTCCCCCAGCAGTATTACATCCTATAATTTGATCAAGGAAACAAAAGCGTGAGTCCCAGAGGAGGTATGGGAAGAAGGAAGAGAATGAGGGGTAAAGGAAACAAAGAATACTTCCTCAGCAGCATCACCCCCCAGCAGGCGAGTAAACAGTTCCAAAAATATCCCCAGCAGCCAGAAGAAAAGTAATACGACCGGGGGAAAGAAATTCCAAGACAGGATAATCCAAAAGAGAAGGTGGTCCGAGAGGTAATGCAGGAACAAGGATAGGGTACAAGAGGCAAAGGAAGGTAATCAAGATAGGATGAAATCAGTTGAAGTTGTAATTGAAGTCAGGGAGCCCGCCTGGAGAATAGAGTGGCGATTTAATTTTGAAGTAGTAGTTGAAGTCAGGAAGCCCGCCTGGAGAACGGAGTGGCGATTTAATGTTGAAGTTGTAGTTGAAGTCAGGAAGCCCGCCCGGAGAATGGAGTGGCGATTTAATGTTGAAGTTGTAGTTGAAGTCAGGGAGCCCGCCTGGAGAATGGAGTGGCGATTTAATGTTGAAGTTGTAGTTGAAGTCAGGGAGCCCGCCTGGAGAATGGAGTGGCGATTTAATTTTGAAGTAGTAGTTGAAGTCAGGGAGCCCGCCTGGAGAATGGAGTGGCGATTTAATTTTGAAGTAGTAGTTGAAGTCAGGAAGCCCGCCTGGAGAATGGAGTGGCGATTTAATTTTGAAGTAGTAGTTGAAGTCAGGGAGCCCGCCTGGAGAATGGAGTGGCGATTTAATTTTGAAGTAGTAGTTGAAGTCAGGGAGCCCGCCTGGAGAATGGAGTGGCGATTTAATTTTGAAGTAGTAGTTGAAGTCAGGAAGCCCGCCTGGAGAATGGAGTGGCGATTTAATTTTGAATTAGTAGTTGAAGTCAGGAAGCCCGCCTGGAGAATGGAGTGGCGATCTGTTTTAATTTGGTAGAGGAAAACGGTAGAATGTAACAGAAATCTCCGGCATGAATCCAAGTTCGTAAGAAGAGACGAAGCATCAGAAGGAACGCCAAGTCAGACAAGATGGCAAGGAGCGCGACAAGATCAAGTTACAAAGGATAGATAAGAACTTGTAGTACTGTAATTTAGTCTAGCTTTTTGTTTTTTGTTGCTTAGCGCGGTGTAACAAGGAAATCAGCTAAGCAGTGGTAACAGCAGTAACAGCGGCAACGGCAGTAACAGCAAGATCGCAACAGGCATGGTAGTCCCAGCTACCAGAACTTCCCGAACTACATTGACCTGATTCCCTTTTAGCCAGGGGATATGTAGGAGACCTTTGAAGCAAGGTTCGGTCAAAACTTTTCCAAAATGCTTCATACGGAGTGTTCGAATGGGCAAAAATCGCTTATATCCGCTCATTTATCTTTGCACGAAAACTCCGCGTGTTTACGCGCAAAGAGGGGCAGCTGTGAGCACGTGATTTTTGCCTTACTTGAGAAGTACTCCCAGAAAATTCAAAAATAAAAATAGTTTCGTGTTGGGTATGATTTTTTGTGATTTTGTGTTATTTTATCTTTTGTGTGCACGTTTATTTATTTAAATTAAAAATACAAAAAATATATGCTAAGTTTTGCATTTTTAGTGTTTGATATCAAAGTCATGTGATTTACATTTTTAGGTGATATATAATTGTGTGGGATAATTGTATGCATATATATATATATATATATATATATATATATATATATATATATATATATATACATGTACATATATATATGTGTAGTAATGAGATCAAATTGGGCCATAGTTTAGTCCAGGAAAGCCAGGCCCAAACGAATCCCAATCCGTCCAGCATCTATCATTGTGGCATTCGATCTGGACCGTTGGATTTTATTATCCAACGGCCCGGATTAATCCTTTAATTCCAACATACACTCAGCCTATGACTTAACCAAACGACGCCGTTTGGTTTAAGTGAGGAGATCCTGATCGTTGATCAAGTGATCCAACGATCAGGATTTAACTTCTCCAAAACATATATAAACTCATTCCATACCCCGCCCCCCCCCAAGCCAGACCCCCCCTCTCCCTTCATCTCCCTCGGGAGCTCTCAAACACCCAGCGTAACGCCGCCGTGCCCCGCCTGCCGGAAATCGCCTCACGGCGGTTCCGGTAGGCCAATCACCACCAAACCAATGCCAAAGCCTTCCCCTCACCTCCCCCATCACGAACCCAGCCTCCACTAACCTCGAATCATGCCGGAGCTCCTCGAATCTTCATTTGAAGATTCGAGTCAAACTCGAACCAATGCCAAATCACCCCAAATTCACACCACGGTCTCCTCACACCTCCCCCACACTCCCATTGACATTGGTTTGCTTCGAATCTAACCAAAAATGCAAAAGCCCCAAATCCGAGCCCAAGAACCCTAATTTTGGAGAAACCCAATTCGAGCCGGTTTAGCCGCAATTGAAGTCCAAGGGACTTTAGTCTAGGTGTTCTCAATCGAGAACATCTCGATTAAAGCCCGTTTGGCTTCAATAATTCCAAGTCTTAGTTCGAAGCTGGGGTCGGCAGATTTCTTACAAGGTATTCATTCCTTCTTTGGTCGATTTAATTCGATTTTTGTGAATATGTGTGTTTGTTTTATTCATTGTTTCAATTCTCATCTAGCATGCTTCTAATTTCTCATAACAGTCGACCTGTTATCCTCCTTTGAGGCCTTTTATTTGGCCAATTCCCTCTGTTTTTAGTAGTTAAAATGAATCATAGGTTCAATGTGATTAAAGTCGTCAAGCAATTAATTCATATTTTTGATTAGTTCCTTGATCCCTGAATCTGCCTGATGCAATTCATTGGTGTAGGGCTTGTCACTGTTTGATTCAGATTAAAGGGAATTAGATGGTTGTAGTTAACAGGTTAATTTTTAAATCACACACCCATACAAGGGCTAGTGGAACCTGCACAGCAGGGCATCCCACTGAACACTGCCACCAGCATTGTTTAATGCTTGAGTCCATACTTTGGACAGTAGATAGTGGGTTTGCAGGGAATATGATGGGTTGGGGAGTCAGGGTAGGGGGTAACCCTAGGGGCTGCTGGTCAGCTATAAGATGGGAGACAATCTGAGAGTAAAGGGGAGGGATACAGTGAGGACATTTTTTTCAGAATAACTAGAGAAAGAGATAGAGTGTGATAAGTAGAGCACCTGGAGAGCAAAATCACAGTCATAACTAGAGAGAAAAACAGATACAAAGATACAAAAAGAAGCTACTGTTTCATTGGCTTCTGGACTGTTTCGTGGTTTTGATCCAGTGTCTGAGATTTGGTCGTTGGTTTGTTGTTGTTCTTGTGTTGTTGGTAGTGCTGGGCCTTTGCTTTAGCTGATTCAGTGTTGAGTGTTGTGATAGTTTTGGTATTTGCTGCTGGTTCATTCGATTGCTGCCACTGGTAGTGTTTGCTATTGGTTTAGTTGAATGCTGCCACTAGTCGTTGTTACTGTTTGGTCCAAATATTGTTGTTGGTTCAATATTGTCGGGGTTGGTCTAGTTTGCTACTGGTGTATCATTGTTTGTTGCTGCCTGGTTGTTTATTGCTGCTTGGGTTCAAGTTTTAGTCACTAATTCAGTGATTGATAAAGTTCGATTACTGTTGGTTGTTGGGTCGTAGTTGATTCACTGGTTGTTGTTGCTGTTGGTTTACTGTGGTTGTTATTGGTCTTTGATTGTTGCCCCTGTTACTGTTCTTGTTGCTGTTGCTGCATTGCCATTGCTCACTCTTCCTTGTTCTTCCGCATTCCAGGTACACACCTCTGTTATTGTAGTTCCTTGGTTCGAAAAGAATGAAGTTTGAAGCTTATGCATAAAGTCTATTGAAACATGTGGTCGTCTAAAGTCCTTATGTTTTAATTACATTCTGTTATTCTCTAGTTAAGCTTGTATTGCTAATCTTGGTTATGGAAAAGTATAGTTAGGCCAAAAATACACCGTCGTTAGATAAGCACGTGAATCTGAATTAGACTGTTGTACCTCTATTCAATCTTCTCTGCTCGTGTGCGTAATCTCCAAATCTGTTAACGTTAGACCTTATGCTAAAAGCAAGATTAGCTAGGGAGTTGTTACTCAACGGAATGACGTAATTAGATTAAAAAGAGTCGGGGGTGCATTTCATGTGACCCGACCCCAATTTTGGGCAAGAGTAAACAAAGCGTGTTAGGAACCACAGGCGCATTTCATGTGGTGGGGTTCGTAGCGAGTTTTAAGTAATTTGGAATCAACTCTTAAGTAAGATACAGTGGGATGTAGTTCGCTATAGATTTGAATCAAAGGTACGCCTCGCCCAATAGTTACACTAATCACATAGCCGTCATAAATGTACATATAAATACTTAGATTCCGAGATGCGTCGTTTCTTAACGAATATCACGCCTTTCTCAACAGTGTAAATAAGTAGTCGATCCGGGCGCATATTTTAGTCTTACCTTTTTAAATACGGGTGTGCATTTCATGTGACCCAAATCCAAACCCCGAAATGTTGAATAAGAATATGTTGAGGATCCGGGTGCATTTCATGTGACGTGATTCGAAAGCATATTTTTAGGCAACATTCTCTTTCGTAAATCATAATAATAATAAAAGCGGTAAAGGGATATTAATTTGCATTAAGTATATAACTGTAAAAAATCAGATAAATAAGCCGAATACGACAGTTAAGCGACCGTGCTAGAACCACGGAATTCGGGAGTGCCTAACACCTTCTCCCGGGTTAACAGAATTCCTTATCCGGATTTCTGGTTCGCGGACCATTAAATAGAGTCAAACCTTTCCTCAATTCGGGTTTCAAACCGGTGACTTGGGACACCATAAATCTCCCGAGTGGCGACTCCGAATCTCTCAATAAATGAACCCCGTTTTGGTTGTCCTTTAATTGGAAAAACTCCCTTGCGCCCTCGCGGGTGCGGTAAAAAGGAGGTGTGACAGGTTGGCCCGTCATGCCATGTGGATGGTTCCTACAGACAGAGAGAGGATTCAGAGATTTATCGATGGCCTTATTTATCCTATTCGCATATTGATGACCAGGGAGAGAGTTTCGGCAGTTACCTTTGAGGAGGTGGTTGATGCTGCCTGTCATATTGAGACAGATCGCCGCAGAGAGCGAGAGGAGAGAGAGGCTAAGAGGCCCCGTGGTACTGGTAGTTATAGTGGTGCTCCGTCTAGGGGCCAGCCTCAGCATAATAGGGGTCGTTCATTCAGATCCCATTAGTCAGGACGTGTAGAGTCCAGTGGAGCTTCATCAGATCATGGTCGTCAAGGCCATCAGAGTCATCAGGGTCAGCAGGGTCGTCATCAGAGTCAGTCTGCATTGAGTGCTCTTCCAGCTCAGAGTCTGCTCCTACTTCTTCAGCTCAGGATTCATCTGCAGTGAGGGGTCCTCAGCAACCCATCCTTCCATCTTCAGGCCGTTTCTTTGAGTGTGGCGAGTTGGGCCATATCAAGAGAGAGTGTACTCAGTTGCTTCGTAGGCGGTCTCAGGAGAGGGATCAGCCCTCGTCTTCTACTCCTGTTTCTTCAGCGCCAACACAATCAGCTAAGACTGGTGGCCATGTAACTAGAGGTCTCCCTAGGGGTGAGGATCGTACTGGTGGAGGCCAGGCTCGTTTCTATGCTCTTCCGGATAGGAAGGATGCTAGTGTTTCAGATGCGGTTATTTCAGGTATTATCTCAGTCTGCCACAGGGATGCTTCTGTCTTATTTGATCCCGGATCCACCTATTCTTATGTTTGTACTTATTTTGCACATCACTTGGGTATGACCCGTGGTATTCTTGCTTTGCCCGTACATGTGTCTACCCCGGTGGGGGATATTGTTGTTGTGGATCAGGTATATCGATCCTGTCTTATTACTATTGGGGGTCTGGAGACCCGAGTTGATTTATTACTACTGGGCATGGTAGATTTCGATGTGATTCTAGGCATGGATTGGCTATCTCCTTACCATGCGATTCTGGACTGTCATGCCAAGACAGTCACACTAGCTATTCCAAGTAATCCGAGGATCGAGTGGCGTGGCTTGACTGATTATGTGTCCGACAAGGTGATTTCTTATATAAAGGCCCAACGAATGATTGGCAAGGGTTGTTTATCTTATTTGGCCTTCATTAGAAATGTTGAGGCCGAGACACCCGGTCTTGATTCGGTCCCCATTGTGAGGGAGTTTCCGGATGTATTTCCAGCAGACCTGCCAGGCATGCCGCCTGATAGAGATATTGACTTTGGTATTGACTTGGTGCCGGGCACTCAGCCCATTTCTATTCCTCCTTATCGCATGGCACCAGCGGAGTTAAAAGAATTGAAAGAACAGCTTCAAGAACTCTTAGATAAGGGTTTCATTCGTCCAAGTGTGTCACCTTGGGTGCACCGGTGTTGTTCGTGAAGAAGAAAGATGGCACAATGAGAATGTGCATTGATTACAGGCAGTTGAACAAGGTAACAGTGAAGAATAAGTACCCATTACCTCGTATTGAGGACCTATTTGATCAGCTCCGGGGAGCTAGTGTATTTTCTAAGATTGATCTTCGATCGGGCTATCATCAGTTGAAGATCAGGGACTCAGATATTATGAAGACAACGTTCAGGATGCGATATGGGCACTATGAGTTCCTGGTGATGTCTTTCGGGTTGACTAATGCCCCAGCAGCATTCATGCACTTGATGAATAGTGTATTTCGGCCGTACCTTGATTCTTTTGTGATTGTGTTTATTGATGATATCCTGGTATATTCACGCAGCCAGGAGGAGCATGCACATCATTTGAGGGTGGTATTGCAGAGGTTGAGAGAAGAGAAGCTCTATGCGAAATTCACTAAGTGTGAGTTCTGGCTTGATACTGTCGGTTTTCTGGGACATATAGTGTCTAGTGATGGTATTCGGGTTGATCCACGGAAGGTTGAGGCAGTGCAGAATTGGCCCAGACCTTCCTCAGCTACAGAGATTCGGAGTTTTCTCGGCTTGGCAGGCTATTATCGCCGGTTTGTTCAGGATTTCTCATCTATTGCTTCACCGTTGACTAAGCTGACACAGAAGAATGCTCCATTTGTGTGGTCTGATGAATGTGAAGAGAGCTTTCAGAAGCTCGAGGAGGCTTTGACCACGGCTCCAGTACTTGTGTTACCATCGGCCTCAGGATCATATACGGTGTATTGTGATGCTTCCAGAGTTGGACTCGGTTGTGTGTTGATGCAGGAGGGTAGAGTTATTGCATATGCTTCTCGTAAGCTAAAGCCCCACGAGAAGAACTACCCTGTTCATGATTTGGAGTTAGTTGCTATTGTTCATGCCTTGAAGATTTGGAGGCATTACTTATATGGTGTATCTTGTGATGTATATACGGACCACCGCAGCCTTCAGCATTTGTTTAAGCAGAAAGATCTAAATTTGAGGCAGCGGAGATGGCTTGAATTGCTTAAAGACTATGATATTACTATCTTGTATCATCCCGGGAAGGCCAATGTAGTGGCTGATGCATTGAGCCGGAAGGCTATTAGTATGGGCAGTTTGGCGTATATTCCAGTTGGGGAGAGACCCCTAGCAGTTGATGTTCGGGCATTAGCTAATCAGATGGTAAGGCTGGATATTTCTGAGCCCAGTCGGGTGATGGCTTATGTAGTAGCTCGTTCTTCTCTATATGATCGTATTCGAGAGCGTCAGTATGATGATCCACACTTACTTGTCCTTAAGGACAGAGTTCAGCATGATGATGCCAGAGATGTAACTATTGATAGTGATGGTGTATTGCGGATGCAGGGCCGGATATGCGTGCCCAATGTTGACGGACTTCGTGAATTGATATTGGAGGAGGCCCATAGCTCGCGGTATTCTATTCATCCAGGAGCCGCGAAGATGTACCAGGATTTGAAGCGGCATTACTGGTGGAGAAAGATGAAGAAAGATATTGTGAGCCATGTGGCTCGGTGTCTAAACTGTCAGCAGGTCAAGTATGAGCATCGGAGACCTGGTGGTGTATTCCGACGTATTGATATTCCGGAGTGGAAGTGGGAAAGAATAACTATGGACTTTGTTAGTGGACTCCCTCGGACAGCGAGGAAGTTTGATTCAGTTTGGGTGGTGGTGGATAGGTTGACCAAGTCAGCTCACTTCATCCCAGTGTGTACTACCTATACCTCGGAGCGGTTGGCAGAGATATTCATCCGTGAGATAGTGAGATTGCATGGAGTTCCTATTTCCATTATATCGGACAGAGGTACCCAGTTCACATCTCAGTTCTGGAGGACATTTCAGCGAGAGTTGGGTTCACAGGTAGAGTTGAGCACAACATTTCATCCACGGACGGATGGGCAGTCTGAGCGTACTATTCAGATATTGGAGGACATGTTGCGTGCTTGTGTCATTGATTTTGGTGGTTCATGGGCTGATTATTTGCCTTTGGCGGAGTTTGCTTACAATAATAGCTATCAGGTCCAGCATTCAGATGGCACCGTATGAAGCTTTATATGGGAGACGGTGTAGGTCTCCGGTCGGTTGGTTCGAGCCCGGCGAGGCTAGGTTGTTGGGGACAGAGTTAGTCCAAGATGCCTTAGACAAGGTGAAGGTGATTCAGGAGAGACTTCGCACAGCTCAGTCGCGTCAGAAGAGTTATGCAGACCGGAAGGTCCGAGATGTGTCTTATTCAGTAGGCGAGAAGGTGTTGCTGAAGGTTTCGCCTATGAAGGGTGTTATGAGGTTTGGAAAGAAAGGAAAGTTGAGCCCAAGGTTTATTGGACCTTTTGAGGTGCTTAGGAAAGTTGGGGAGGTGGCTTATATGCTTGCTTTGCCACCCAATTTGTCGGGAGTTCACCCGGTGTTCCATGTATCTATGCTCCGGAAGTATGTCGGAGACCCGTCTCATGTGTTGGACTTCAGCACGATACAGCTAGATGAGGATTTGACTTATGATGTGGAACCGGTAGCCATTTTGGGTCGACAGGTTCGTAAGCTGAGATCTAAGGATATAGCTTCAGTGAAAGTGCAGTGGAGAGGTCGTCCCGTGGAGGAAGCAACTTGGGAGACCGAGCAGGAAATGCGGAGCAGATATCCACACTTGTTTGATGCTCCAGGTATGTTTCTTAACCCGCTCACGGACAAGCGTTTGTTTAAGTTGGGGAGAATGTAACGACCCGGCCCGTCGTTACGGGAATTACCACCCCGTTACCTTGCATTGACATATTATGCTTTTAAAACAGTATTAGAGTATATTGGGTGAGTTAGGAGTGATTTGGATTGAAAATGAAACAAATAGCATGTTTGAAGGAAGCTTGAATATGAAAAGTCAACCAAGAGTTGACTATTGAGTTAGAGTGCTCGGAACCGGATTCTGATGATTCGACTAGTTCCGGGGGATCATTTATGACTTAGGAGAACAATCGAACTGAATTCGGAGATCCGGTGTAGTTTTAAGCTTGAATTGGCGAATGTTGAATTTTGACGAAAACCGGATGGTAGGTGATATTTTGATCCGGGGGTCGGAATGGAATTCGACAATTTCTGTAGCTTCGTTATGTGATTTTGGATATGTCTGCAAATTTTCAGGTCATTCAGACATCGTTTGATCGAATTTTGGATTGAATGTTAGTTTTGAATGTTTTGAAGAAACTTAGGCTTGAATCCGTGAGTAAATGGAGATTTTGATGTTTAGTATGGTGTTTTTATGATTGGAACAAGTTCGTATTATGTTTTGGAGTATGTTGGTGGTTTTCGTTGGGGTCCCGGGGGTCTCGGGATGAATCCGGGGGTCCAAACGGACCATTTTTGGAAGAAAAGAAAAGGCTGGTTGCTGTCATAAACGCAGCAGGCTTTTGCTCTCCGCGATCGCGGGGAGGGGGACGCGATCGCGTAGAGCTGGGGGCTAGGCCATCGCGATCGCAGGATCACCAGTCACGATCGCGTAGAATTAACCGGGTGGCCATTGCGATCGCATGAGAATCTACGCGATCGCGTAGAAGAGAAATGAGTCCAGGGAAAAATGTGCTACGCGATCGCAGGAAGAGGGACGCGATCGCGTGAAGCCGGATGATTGTTCATCGCGATCGCGTGAGGGGAGTCGCGATCGCGTGAGGCCGAGTTTTTGAACATCGCGATCGCGTGAGGCGAGTCGCGATCGCGTAGAACAACTGGGTCTGGCAGAGAATTTAATCACAGAATAGAGGGGTTACGGGTTCATTAACCCAAAACTCAATTTTTGCCCTAGAGAGAAGAAAACTCGAGGAAATCACTGAGAAGTCATCGGGTATTCGTCGGAGGTAAGATTCTTGACTCAAAAACATCATTTTATGGTAGAATTAACATCAATATTCATGAAATTGGGTTGAAATCTTGAAGAAATGTGGCCTAAGTATTGAAAACGGGATTTTTGGATTTGGAAGGCCATTTGAACTTCGATTTCGATAAATTTTATATGCATGGACTCGTGGCGAGATAAGGATCGCGTTGGTACTAATTTCATATTTTTCCGAGCAGTGGGCCCGGGATCGGGTTTTACAAACTTAGTGTAATTATGCGAATTTCATATAAATTGAAGTGGGTTATGATTATTTGACCCGTATTTGATGTAATTATTGTGGTTTGACTAGATTCCACGCACGAGGGAGCTAAATTCAAAGGAAAAGGCATCGCGGACGAGTCTACGACCGGCTAGAGGTGAGTAGTTTGTGTATATGGTAGCCTGAGGGTTTGAAACCCCGGCTTAGCACATTATGACTCTAGTAGGGCGTGGCTCGCACACCGAGGCAGGTGCGGGGTTGATTGTGATTGGGGATTGAGACTAGGTCCATCCCGGAAATGAAAAAATGTTATTAGTGTTGTGAAATACACTGTATTTGATATAATTGTGGGCTGTAAGCCTTGTTTGGGGCCTTGTGCCGATCTGTAGCGTCCTTAGAGGACAATGTTTATGTGATAGCTATAATTGCTTAAATCACTGATCTCAGTCCTGGAAATTGAAATCACACTTTTGAAATGCTAAGTCACCGGCTTTTACAAATTTAATAAAGTTAAAGTATTTTTCATAGATTATGAATTGAGAACTGGAATTAAGGAAAATGAATTGTTTTGTGACTTAATTGCTTATTGTGGACTGAGTATGGGATCGGGCTGCACGCCGCAGTGGTTGATATGAGGATCGGGCTGCACGCCGCAACAGTATTGCGCTTGGGCTGTAGGAGCCCCTCCGGAGTCTGTACACACCCCGAGTGAGCGCCGTCGACGTTAAATTGGATCGGGCTACACGCCGTAGCGGTTATGTGCATTGCATTGTATCCGTATTTGTTGAATTACTCTGTGGTAGCCGTATTGTATTGTTGTTGCTAGTTCGTAGGAGATCGGACTGTAGTGTAGCTTCATATTGTGGTATTTTGTGGATTTCTTACTGTCAGCTACATATATATATTTGTTACTCACTGAGTACTTAGTACTCACCCCTACTCCCGGCACCTTTTGTGTGCAGACTCAGGTACTCAGGAGCAGTAGACGGGCATCTTCAAGCGGTTGCAGTGTCATATCGGGTTGCTGAGGTAGCTGCCTACGTTCGCAGAACCTAGCATCTCCTCTCATTTCCAATTGTTATTTTGTATTTTGTATTCAAACTTGAGTACTTCTATATCGTACTCTCTATTTCCTGTTGGGTTTTGTTAGAGGCTCTAGACTTGTGACTCCGGATCTTTGGGAGTGTCAGTACTTTTGTTCAGTATTATTATTATTGGAGTTCTTAAACTCATATATTCATCTTGGGTTGTCCATTTGGGGACGGGTATTTTGTGATAATTAAATTGTTAGTGTGGCTGGCCTAGCTTGATTGTTAGGCGCCATCACGACCGGATTTCGGGTCGTGACACTTTAGAAGATCTTAAGGTTGCGTAAGCCCTAGGTCTAAAAGAAGATGGATTGGCAATACTACTTCGAGAGGGGGAACCCAATTAGAAATAGAACTGAGACTACGAAATCTAACACCACTTTTACTTCTAGTAGGTACTTTGGAAGAAGCAAACTCATCAAACAATGATAACTTTGCGAGGATCAGAGGAAGACATGATTAACTAAAGAAATACAAGAAAAAGATGCCGAAAGAAGCAAGACAAGAAGATGGAAAAAGGATTTAAGGTGTGAATTATTTAAAGAAGACACAACTATTGAGGTCATTATGAAGCGTCATAATGCAACCGTCACTTCATGACTGATGCAGTTGCAGGAAAAACCTAAAAGACGCCGAAGAACTGAAGGACCAACAGATAAAAGCTACGTGGCATGATCATTAAATAAAAGTGATTAACGCCACATTAGTTCAGAAAAAGGTATGATTATATTCGATAATGGAGGCAGAGAATTCCCGACATAGAAACTTTTAACTTTCCCGAATATTTAGAAGAGAATAATCATGAAAGTGGGGGGGGGGGGACTATTTGTATTGGTGGTGCTAAAGAGTTACACATAGAATATTAGGCTGCTTACATGGCATAACACATAGAACAATAATACAGCAACATGTGGCAGTCTTATTTGATAGAGTAAAAAAAGGCACGGGAAGAAACACCCACGAGACAATACGAGACCTAACTACTGAAAAAGAATGAATAAATAGTAAAAATAAGTAAAGATACATTGACCGAAAAGAAATAAGGAAGCAGAATCGTAACTGACGTAAGGCACCCAGAGCAATAAATGCATCGGTTATGAATCCAAAATAATGGGAATTAGTATCATTAATGCCCATTACTAGTTTAAACTATAGGAAAAATCCGTAACTATTGTACATTCCTATATAAGGGCTCAAAATATTATTTGTAAAGACACATCAACGACAATATTGAAATATACCTTTTACTTTTCTACTTTCTCGAAATTCTCTGCTTTGATCTTGCAATTAATTATTTCCTTATTTATTCTTATTACTTTTCTTTGATACCATTGAGAAAGTGAAGCAAAACTTGGTTATCAAAAGCCCGTTTTCTTCTAAAATTAAACTTTGACCGAAAGATATATTTTTGGTTAAACACACATGCATTCTAGAAAAGTTAATGTTGTTGCTGTTGTTGTTGTTACAAAAACTATTTAGAATATTTACGACACTCAAATTAGCTTATGACATATAATGTCTTTTGTACTTTTTACACAGAGGTTTTTCCATGGTGGAAAAATCTCCATGGATAAGTTACACTCCTTTTAAGTGGAGGATTATGTTGGTGGGATGATTACTGATTGTGTTGATGTCGATGTTGATATGTTCTCATATTTTGAGTTTTTAGGTTATGTGAAAGTGTTTGGGTACAATATTTCTTCTGTTATTATTTATGTTAGACCCTCTAATTGTCCTGATTTGGTAGTATTTAAAGTTGATAGGTACCTTATAGGTCAGTTAAAAAGTGAGGATATTTTAGAGGTATATCTAGATCACATGGTTGATGATGTTGTAGTGGTCCCTCTTTATTAGAATATGTCAACCAAGTGAGGGGTGATTGTAATGTTACTTTAAGAAGGAATCTGGTCAAGATATAGGGGGTTGTGGGGCTTTGGGAACTTCTAAAAAAGGCATCCAATACAACTGAAAATAGTGTCAAGAACACTGTGCCTACAGCTGTTACTACTAATGGTAGTTCAAACCCCTCATCTGAATCTAGTAGCAGCACTGATAATAGCTTAAATTCAGAGCATGAGGAGTTGTTTGAAGACGGAGAAGCTCATTATTACAGTGATACACATGAGGAATATAAGGCATTTAAGGCATAAAGAAGTATTGTAGAGAGGAGGAAGAGGAAAGAAAGTGCTCCTGAACAAGAACATGTTAAACTAGGTAATAGAGGGCTAGATGTGGGGCATGGTGAATAAGAATCCAGGAAGAAGAAGAGTTTAGAAGGTAAGATAGGTGGTGATGAGCCTTATTACCACTCAGATGAAGCTGCTAGTTTTGAGACAGATCCAGATGATGTTGATGATGAAGGTGAAGGGGAGGTTCTACAGAATGTTAAAGCTAAAAAAAAGAAAGACTAAAAGAACAATAATCTTTGACAAGACTTACAAGAAAAGAGTTTGAGAAAATGGACTTTCATTTCCAAGTGTGAGAGATTTCATAGAAGCTGTAACTAAATATGATGTTCAACAAAAGGTTTTTATAGAAAAGTATGTAAATAAACCTACAAGGGCTAGGAATTTTGTAGTCAAAAACTACAATCCAATTCACAAATGTGACCCTACTAATAGAAACAAGCTATGTAATTCAATATTCTTGGCCAAAAGGTTCAATAAGAGGATAAAAGAACAACCTAACATTAGAATCTTCAAGTTTCAGGAGTTGACGAGAAAGAAATTGGGATTATATGTTCGGAGGACAGTTTGTAGGAGGAGAAAAAAATATTATGTTGAATGAGATAATGGGTGATTATAAACTAGAGTATGACAGGATATTAGATTATAGGGATGGGTTGCTTAGATCTAATCCAGGGAGTACATGTGTAGTGAATCTTAGTGAAGAAACTTTTGAAGGTGGAAAGAAAATGTTTGTTGGGTTCTACATTTGTTTTGATGCAATGAAGAAGTCATACTTAGCTCGTTGTAGGCTATGCATTGGATTGGATGAATATTTTTTAAAAGGGGTATGTAGGGGCCAATTACTTGTAGCAGTTTGAAAATATGAAAATAATCAGATGCTTTCACTTGCTTGGCTATTTTTTAGATTGAAAATATGCACACATGGAGGTGGTTTGTCAGCCTTTTAAAGGGTGATCTTCAACTTGGGGATGTTACTAATCTGGCCATTATAACATACATGAAAAGGTAAGCACTTGTAATTTATTGTTATTTTACTACTGCTATTTCACTTAAAACTAAATACTTTTGTTCATTTTGCAGGGGCTTGAGAATTCTATAATAGATCTACTTCCAAATTTTGAGAATAGGATGTGTGCAAGGCACATCCTAGCTAACTGGTCTAAGAAATAGAGGGGCATAGAGAGAAGGAATTACTTCTGGAGGTATGCAAGGTCTACCTATGAGTGGGAGTTGAAGAAAAATCTGGATGAAATAAAGAAATTAGGGAATAATATAGTTGATGAACTGTTGTACTACAACATTGAAAGGTGGAGAAAGGCGTATTTCAACACATTCTGCAAGTGTGATAGTGTTGACAATAATATGGCAGAATGTTTCAATGCTTGGATTTTGGCAGCGAGGCAGATATAGTGATAATACTTGAAGAAATCAGGGTAAAGATGATGAACAAAACATGCCAGCTCATACAGTTTGGAAACACATGAATTACTGATTTTCACCAATGGCCATGAAAGTCTTGGAAGAGAACACAGAAAGGTCAATGAAATGTAATATTTTCTGGAATGGTGAGTTTGGATTTGAAGTGAAGCAAGGATCTGGTGCAAGTGAAGTGAAGCATCTGGTAGACATCAACAGGCAAACATGCACCTGCAGAGCTTGTATGTTAAAAGGCATACCATGTGCTCATGCAATTGCTGCCCTGCATTATAAAAACCTGGAGCCTCTGAACCATATTTCTCATTAGTACAGTAATTCCACTTAAATGAAAGCATACAATTACTTTCTTCAGCCTGTCTTGGGTATGAATATGTTGCCAGAGTCACAATACCCAATTGTTATACCACCTCATGTCAAGAAGATGCTAGGAAGGCCAAGAAGGTTAGAAGAAAAGAGCTAGGTGAAAATTAGACAGGAAAATTGTCCAAACGTGGAGTGGAAATGACATGTAGCGATTGTCATAACAAGGGTCATAACAAGATGGGATGTCATAAAGCTGTTAGAAGTAATACCGCTTCTACTTCAGCAAGTTATTTGCCTGCAAGTGTTGGTAGTTCAAAGCCACCAAAGTAAAGTACTGGAAGAAGAATGGGTAGTCCAAAAGGTTCTAAAAAAAGGTGAAGTTCTTCCTTTAATATCTTCTTTGTCTATTTTAAATAATTACCAGATTCTTATTTTTGATTTGTTGATGTAGGATGTTGGTAGTAGCACTGATGTAAGAACACAATATAAGAGGCCAAGGATGATTAGGATGGGAGTTTTACATACTCAAAGTGGCTTCAAAATTCAAAATGTAAGTCTAACACAACCTTCATTGTCTAATTTTCTATTGGATTTTGGCAGCTTGGAATGTCATATACAAACTTTAAGAATATGAGGTCTTCAGCAAAAGTAACTGGAGATTTAGGCCATCAACCAACACAAGGTGTTAAATGGAAAGGTAAAGAAGCTATGACATCAACGAAACTTCAACAATTGAGAGTCAAGAAACTTATTCAAACAAGATCTAGGACTGCTAAGTTGAGCCAAGAAAGCACCACTGCAAATTAACCCAATTGATGAAGATATTATTTTGTTGATGATTGTATTGCAATGGACTACATTATGCTAAAATTTTAAGCAGCTATAGACTGTAATTCTGTATTATGATAAGGATTTTAGGTAGCTATATATTGCATTTCGCATTTTGTTATATTTGGTGTCTGTTTTGCTACTGCTACAATTACAACAAACAACTATTTTGTTATCTCATTTTGTGACTGTTTATTATGGTTGTTTCTTTTAGGTCAATTAGACCAAATACTGCCATATAAAGTCTTTTGTGTGTCTATTGTTGATTACCAAGTTCTAGGCATATAACGAAACAAAACAGAGCACACCTGCAGTGTTTCACAATGTAAAAACAACGCTTCATTAGAAACAATTGATAAGAAACAACTACATACATATTGAGATAACAAAACTACAAAATATTGAAATGACAAAACTACAAAAGGCTTACATTCAAATGAAAGGTCCATTGCAAACATACAAAATAAAACCTACAAGCAACAACTACATACATATTGAGACGAAAACTATATTCACAGTGGCAACCTCATTGCATATTCTTTCAATGACATTCTTGGATACTTACAAGAAACAAGTATAATACACATCCCCAATATAATGAACCAAAGTACATTTTCCCTAGCCGTAGACTTAGCCAATTTACTGTTCCACTTTTTTTCCTTCTCTTTCATCTTCTCCATACCAACTTGTAATTTCACTAATTGAGCCTCAATCTTCTTTATCTTGTCCTCTTATGGTGTTCTCAATCTTTAAAGTTGCCCTCGGCTTGGCAAGATTTTCAAATCCTTCTAATGTATTCTCAAGTTCACCCATTTTGTTTAGCAATTTTGGAATAATAAATTTGGGCCTATCATCAATTTCGGAATCCTTCCAAACCTAAAAATCACAAGATCGTGGACCCTAACATGAATAACAAAAGAAAATTAATCAATGATAATTTTTCACAACTCAATCATTGAAAGAATTTACTATCATTTATCCCATAGTATGAACAAACCCAATATCTTCTTCTTGGGTTTCGAGGGGTCCAAGCTGTTAACAAAGGCAGCACATAGCCATGGTTGCATCGAATTTCTCCACTTGACTTTTTTTCTTCCTTTTTCGTGCAAAGCCTTGTCAAATCTAAGCCTTTTTAAGGCATCGCAACAACTACAAGACAAAGAGACAATATCGAAGTCAGATAATTTGCATTTGCTTTCAAAGATCAGATAATTGGATTTTAGCATAAAGACATAATAATAATAATAATAATAATAATAATAATAAAAAAGAAATTAAGATTCTTAAGAAGGAGATATAATAACCTTTGCCTTCAAAGATTCAAACTTCAAAGGGCAATTTGATGGAATTTCGGCAGAAATTAGAAAAAAAAGAAAAAATTAGGGTTCTTCATTTGGGTTTGGTAAAATATTGGAAAAAGGGGATTTTACCAATGGTTGGGGGTTATATTAATGTTAAAAAAAAATCTTTTTTTTGTTTAGATGTTTTCAATGATTAAAAAGATCAAGGACGCGCTCAATTCAGTTGTCTAAGACGCGCGGCTGGCAAGGGATTAGGAGGGAGTAAATAAATACAATTCTTGTAAATAAAAATAGGGTGTTAGGACACCAGTAATAAGCTTTTTGATAAAGTGTAAACTCGCAGACATAAATTACAAGATCCTGCGAGTACTTAGGTTAAGGGAAATCATTAGTCATCAATTGCAAGATATACCGTAGAATTTTTTGAAATCTGTTATAAGAAAAATAGTTATGAAAGAGTTGTAGATATCGTACAAAAAGTTAATTGAATACTTGTAAATTGTAATGTAATTTGAAAGTTCAAAACATGTAACTTCCTCAAATTATTTATGAAACTTCTTCAAAATATGTATTTTCCTACTTCTCTCATATACATACACCAATATGTAGTTGATACGTCTTTTTCATTAGTGTCATTTATAAAAGGGCCATGTCTTATGAAATTCATGTCTATGCCAAAATCACGAAATATTAAAGCATTTTCAAATGCAAGTCAAAGAGTTTAAACAAAATCTCAAATTAAACGAAGGATCATATTTTAAACTTGGCTAAAACTAAGTATATATTTAGTTACAACCAAAACGTTTGTTCGAGAAACAAACCCCAAAACGATCCAGGGGTAAAAACTAACCAACCATTCCAAAAAGTAAAACTTCCAATCAAAAGTTTAAAAACAAACTAAGTTCTGAAAGAACACTAAGGGCAGAATCCAATGTGGCATTATCAACAGTGAGAGAAACAGAATCCAATATGGCATCATCGGCAGCAGGAAAAGATTCAACTTGAGCAGAAAAAGCTTGAATACCAACTTCACTGAACTCATTACCTTCGGGAACGCCGATCTCAGGTGAAGGAAAGTCTTGACTTTGTTGAGTTTTTTCAATTTCTTTATCTTTAGAAATCTCGGCATTAAGATCAAAACCTTTCTGGCTAGCCCCCATCAAAGTCTCAAGGCGGGTATTCAAAAAAGCCCAACTTACATCAAGTGTCGATTTATCTTCAAGGGCTTCATAATCTTTCTCCCACTAATCAATTTCAGCCTTCAACTCTTCTTTCTCAATATAGAAACATCATAAGAAACCTTCAAAGGGGCGAGGAAACTCTCCAAGAACTGGATCTTATCAGAAGAGATACAGAGGTCTTCTTGAACCTGAGTGAGTGTTTGAACTAGCTCCCCGAAATAAGTCTCCTTCTTATTAAGGAGTTCTTTCAAACCCTTATCTCTTTGGTATCTTTAGAAAGTTTCTCTGCAAATGAAGGCTCAAGGATATCTTTCTCTTTTCCAACTTGACTTGAAGAGGCTTTTTCAACTGCCAATTTCGCCGCCATTGTCTTTGCTTGTTGTTCCGAAGCACACTTCTCTTCAGCTAAAACTTCTCTCTCCAAATGAAGATCCTCATATTATCCCTTCCTGTTATCCACTTCAGTACGATAATCATTGACTAGCTGCTCAGTGTGAACAATTCTCTTCATAAGATCTTTGCCTATCAAGTTTATCTACAAAAGAAAAGAAAGAAGCGATTGTCAAAGAAAAGAAAATAACCATGAGGAAAAGAAAGGAAAAAACTAAGACTTGAACCTTTAAATATGAATTAACAATATCTTTCATCCATGTCAAGGAGTTGTGTCTTTCCAACTTTGACTTCTTAATTGGGCCAAGTAGAGGTTTCAACCATACGCCGACTTGAGCAGAAATTTTCAACAGATTACCACCTTCAGGGACTTCTATGGTAACCTTTTTCATCACCCTATTGCTACTAGAAGTACCAAATTCAACATAAGAAGTAGTAGCAACTGAGACAGTTAAGGAAGTGAAAGTAGCCATGGGAGGAGTAGCAGCAGTAACAACAATAGGAACGGTAGATTGAGAACGAATGGGGATTGACGCTGGAAGAGGAGAAAGTGGTAATTCTTCAAAAACGGGACAAAAATATTCACTATCAAAACCATGGGAAAATAGCTGATCAGTAGAGTCACGAGGGGGAGCATTCATCTCTTCATCAGAACTCACTAAAATAGCATCTTCAGGCTCATTCAAAGGAACTAAGCTTGGAGGAGGGTAGCTTTATCATCTAAAATAATGCGCCTCCTAGACTGAGGCCTGCGCACTAAGGAACTCTCTTCTTGTTCCTCTTCACCTTCAAAGCTACGGGCTCCGTCTACTTTTCTCTTTGATGAAGAGCTCAGAATTTTTCCTTGAGCAAGACTCACCGTAAGCCTTGCAGATGAAACAGAAGCGGGACAAACACCACGAATGGGACATCCTAACAAAAAGAGTTCACAGTGAGAAGCTCTTAAACTAGCAAAAGAGAAAAAGAAGAAGACAAGGCGGGAAAAAGTACTGTATGTCTTAACTGTCCACCCAATTTTATGTGAGATATACTTCCAAGATCTTCTCTCAATAGGAGAAACAGATAATATCCTTCCTACCCAAGCACGAGAGTTATGTATCTCCTTAAAAACTTTAATAGTTGCTGAAAAAATAGGCACGATGATGTTCTAAACGTCCATACCACACAAGAGGGGGGGGGGGTGAATTTGTGTGATACCTAATTTTCGCACTAGAAGAACCTGGTTCTTCTAGATGTACTTACTATGACTGTTTGCGGAATTAACAGTGCATAAAGTAAAGAACACATAGATATTTACGTGGAAAACACCTGGCTCAAAAGGTGAAAAAACCATGACTTACTACTCAGTAGGATTTTCCCAAACTTCCACTAAAATCACTGAGCAAAAAACAACATTTACAAACTCTTGTAAACCTAAGGATTAAACTCTAATCCCAGTGTAGCACACATCCTTAACTATTACGACACCTTCAAGTTAACTCTAACTTGAATACTCAAAGTACCTAATACAATTGCTTCTATGAAAGCTGAAAGGTACAATACGAAAAACACCTACTACAATTGAACTAGAAAAAGAAAGACACAGTGGAATTGATTCTTACTTAGTTCTTGTAGCTTCAGATTTGCACACTTGTATCACACACAAATTGCTTGCACAATCGCCTAGCTCTTTCGCTCTCAATTTAGTATAACTTCTACGTATGTGCAATCACCTGTAAAAGAGAACAATCATTATTATTTATAAAGTTAGTAATCAGAGTTTGATTAAACTCGAATTGCTGATCCTTCATCAAATTTGAGTCCTAGAATAACTCTAACTCCAATCCTCATTCTTGATCCGGATATAGTTCTCTTCTCATAAGAAGACTTCAACTCCTTATCCTTGCAACCTCTTTGATCGACTCAGAAGATATTGTTGCGGATCCTTGAGACTTATCTTCTTCACACGTATGTCATATGTGTAAGTATATCAGCAGTGTGTCTCGCATGATGGACCTGGTTCATGAGTAAGTTCATTTTGTCAATCTTCAAAATTTCATCTGAACTTTGCCAACAAATTCCCCCTTTTTGATGATGACAAACTCTATGCTTTTATTGATCAGAGACCCTGTGGGACTCGGCTTAATTTTCACCCTTTAATTTACCTTATCATTAAGGACCAGGTTCATCAGGTTATAAACATCACGGTTTTCAAAATATAGAGTAAAGTACAATATCTCTTTCCCCTTTTGACATCATCGAAAAGTTGCATATTATATAAATTTCAAATGTTAATTTTTACTCATGGCCTTTGAGGAAACTGCAAGTGAAAACATGATTTCGTTAATGAATAATCAACCTCACAAGAATTTAGCTATTAAGATCAAAAGTATCATATAACAAGAGAAAACAAAGAATAGTTTCATTGATTAGGGAGTGTTTCCACATAACACACCACAAAAAGAAAAAACAAACTTCTAACCATGAGCAAATAATAGAAAAGTCCCGAATCTGGGTCACTAAGGGGGTTTCTAAGCTGGTTCTAGGGCTTGGATGAACTGTAGGGTTGTGATTGAATGAGATTGAGCATTGTTTTGAGAATCCCTTCACTCTTTTCCTTTTCTTTGGCCAGCTCAACTTTTAGGCCATTTCTTTCCCTTTCAAGTTCAGCAACGCAAGCCTAGAGCCTAGCAATTTCTGCATCTTTAGTGCCACACTCTAGAACCAATGCCCTAACTTTGCTGTTCACAGGAGTCTTCAAGGATGAACTAGGTTCAACTGGGTTTACACTTAGCAGATAATCACAAGCCTGTAGAGTTTTGATCCCAAAGTGCTCTTTGCTGGAGGCTATCTCCCATTTTTTCAATGGCACATCTAACTTGGCCAAGACAGTTGTCCCCATAAGGTGTGTCATGGGCCTTAGAGCCTATGATGACTCTATCCAGTAGCTTGACAATGAAAGCAGGCTAGTTGATCTGCTTTCCTCTTACAAGACACTCTAGAAGGACCAGATCCATATAATTTTTAGTGTGTCTTCACTCCTGTCTAGGTAGCAAACACTTGTTCACAAACTAAAAAAATACCTTGTGCTCAGGCTTCATTTCACTCTTTTGCACAAATCTAGCCTCATGTACTTCTTCAGCAGACTTGGTATCACAGAAATTCCGAGTGATTTGGAGAGCATAAGGGAGAGAATCTAGAAAAAGCCACCTTTGCCTAGTATAATCATCATATCCTTCAAAGGATATATCTAAAATTCTTCCCAACTTAGGTGCATAAAATTGAACCTCTAGCCCTCTCACCAAGCTTGTAATAACCCCATTCACCACTATGGCATTTTCCATAAACTCTATCAGCTCTATTCTTGCTAGCCTGCCATCCAATTGAAGAACCATGTCCTTCCAACCCTGTGCTTCCAGTACATCAACCAATCTATTCATGCCTGGATCCTCTAGGTCTTTATGAATTCTTCCTTTCAATATTTTTCTTTTGCCAAAAAGGACAAACCTATCCTGCTCTTTCTCAGATTTCGCATCTTCTTCTTCTCCACTCCAAGCGTCTTCTTCTTCTTCAGGAGCTTTCACTTGTTTTCCTTTGACTGCAGACCTGGTTATTTTTGTCAGTGAGGGTTCACCAGAGATAGATCCTGAAGTCTTCTTGGTAGAAGTCTTGGATTTATTAGGTTTAGGAGTGGGAACCTCCTCAGTTGTACCTCTCTCTTGATGGACTAGTTCTATATCTTCCTCCTCTTCTTCTGCAGCCACAGAAGTTTCCACCACTTTAGCTTTTTCTTTTTCCTTCTTCTTTTTCTTGCTTGCCTCTAAGGCTTTCTGCAACTCAACTTCACTTTGATTTACCCTACTTCTAGTGGCTTTCACCTATGGTACTAAAGGGACAGTAGACTTTGGAGATGACACCTTGCTCTTCTTTGTTGGCTTTGAGGCAGTTGGAGCCTTTTGAGAAGAAGCTCTGCGCTTCTTGGGATCATATCTTGCTCCCACCTTCTTCAGAATATTAGCCAAAGTTTCTTCCACAGATGAACCAGGTTTATTAGTTGTTCACTCAGGTGTACCAGGCCTTTAGCAGCCTCCCCAGTTTCACTTCCCCCTGCCTTGGTGCCACTTTCCTCAACTCCTCCACAAATTGCAAGAATTTAACCTTTCTTTTTCTTTCCCTTCCTCTTCGATTATCTCTCTCACAGATCCCACCAACACAAACCTATCATCAACTTTCTCCACTACATTAGAAAAAATATAGCATGTATTTACCTCTTTAGGAGTTTCTTGATTTTTGTTTGATTCAGAAGACCCACGCTCTTCTCCATCACTTGCAGAGACAAAATCTTCAGACTCAGAACTTGAGTCAGATGATTCTTTTTCAAAGCTTCCCTCTTTTTGACTCGCTTTTAATTTTTCGTTGAGATCTGTTCTCAAAGCACCAGTAGCAACAATCTTTCTTGCCAACATTTTCTTCCGGCGGAATATTGGTTTAGGGTTGTCGCTAGGAGGTACAGATGAAGATGTGTTAGGAGATGCTGGTGGGGGAGTTAAAGGTTTTTCTTGAGGGTTAGTCATGGCAGAGGATTTTCTGAGGATTTTTGGAGGATTTTGGGAAATTTGGAGAATTTTAGAGAGATGGAGAATGATTAGGGGTTTAACACTTAATGATGGTTGTGGAGTGAAGTAGGAATATGTGGAGTGTATTTAAAGTAGAGTATGATTAGGTGCAGTAATGGCAGTCTTTTGCAGTGGTCAATCAAGAGTCTTATCTCATTAGGACTCCAGTCTTTAAGTGGTAATTAATAAACACTCATTTTAGGAAATAATCCCGTTATATTTAGAATTCTAAGAGAATGAAACTAGTTTCAATGCTTCAACTGTTATATTTTTAGGAGTTTGGTTAGGATAAGACTTCTCCTCATAATTGGAATATTTATTTTTCTAACTGTGGTAAGTATAGAAACATACATGACCTTTCCGCATGAGCATATACTGATAAACCAGGTTCTTCAAGTGGAACTCCTCTTGATTATGCCTTATATATTAGAATAGAAAAAGACTTTGTAAAGATCAATGAATTAATATAAACACATGTCACAGGAGTATACTAACTAGAGTATGAGACTAAGTAAGAATTAGTCTAGATATTCACAGAAACTCAGAACTTCTAACCAAAAATGTTTATTTTTCATTTTTGTTTTTGCATTCTGAACTGATTCATTTTAGGTGATCTTAATCATCCCTAATTTCAACCTGTTCCTTTCAAAGTTTTCCCTATCAGCTATTTATTTATCAGTAGCACATAATTCTATTGAGATTAATCCTTTCTCATAATTATCTCTCAAGAAGTGGTGTCTAACATCTATGTGTTTGGTCCTTTTATGATGAACATGGTTCTTTATCATACTTATAGCACTAGTGTTATCACAAAATATTGGTATGCATTCCACTTCTATGCCAAAATTTACTAATTGTTATTTAATCCATAGTAGTTAAGTACAACAAGAAGTTGTAGCCACATACTTAACTTTAGTAGTAGATGTGGCTACTAAATTTTGCTTCTTGGTAGCCCATGATACAAGACATGAGCCAAGAAAGTGAGCCATAACTGAGGTGCTTTTTCTATCCACTAGGAAACCTGCATAGTCAGCATATCCTAATAGATTGAAATTACTACCTTTAGGGTACGAGAGACACAATTCAGTAGTGCCCTTCAAATATCTCAATATCCTCTTGACAACAGTCAAGTCAGACTCTTTTGGATTTGCCTGAAAACGAGCACATAGCCCTATGCTGAAAATAATGTCAAGTCTACTGGCAGTAAGATAAAAAAGTGAACCAATCATACCCCTATACAACTTCTGATCAACTGATGAACTAGGTTCATCAATATCTAACTTACTAGCAGTCGTAATAGGTGTATCTATATACTCCATTTTAAACTTTTTGATTAGTTCTTTTGTATACTTTTGCTGATGAATCATGGTTCCATTTTAACTTTGTTTGATCTGCAATCCTAAGAAGAAGTTAAACTCACCCATCATGCTCATTTCAAATTCACTTCCCATTAGTTCTGCAAAATCTTTGATTAGCTTGTCAGTGGTGCCCCAAAGATTATGTCATCAACATAAATTTTCACAACAAGAAGGTCCTTACCTTTTTTCCTTAAGAATAAGGTACTATCTATTTTACCTCTCTTATACCTATGTTGCAGTAGGAATTTGACAATCTCTCATAACATGCTCTTGGTGCCTGTTTGAGCCCATAGAGAGCCTTGTCTAGCTTGTACACATGTTCAGGATATTCTTTGCTTTCAAATCCTGGTGGTTGTTTCACAAACACTTCTTCCTTCAAGTAGCTATTCAGGAAGGCACCTTTGACATCCATTTGATGAAGAGTGAATTCCATATATGTTGCAACGGCTATGAGAAGCCTGATTGCCTCTAGTCTTGTAACTGGAGAAAATGTCTCATCATAGTCTATTCCTTCCTCTTGGCTGTAACCTTGGACTACCAACCTTGTCTTATTCCTTGTGACAGTTCCATGTTCATCAAGTTTGTTCCTAAAGACCCATTTGGTGACAAGGATTGATCTATCTTTGGGTCTAGGAACTAGGTGCCAAACTTGACTTCTTTCAAACTAGTTTAGCTCATCCTACATTGCATTTACCCAATCTGCATCCTGCAAAGCCTCAACAACATTTTTAGGTTCATTAATAGATAAAAAAACATCAAAAGCATACAGATCCTTTAATTATGATCTGGTTTTGACTCCACATGTTGGATCAGTGAGAATGTTCTCAATGGGATGATAACTTTGATACTTGTGAGGTTTTACAACTAACTGGCTTCTGCTGGATGTTTCAGCAATTTGATGAGGAACAGGTTCATGAACAGGTTCCTTCAAGGAGTTTATTTCAGTTCCCTTTTGATTCCTTCCCCTTGTCTGGTTGCCCTATAAGGTAGAACCTGTTACATCACCTATTCCTTCTGCACGTGCCACTTTGACTTGTACTGACGCTTCAGCCAAGTCTTTGACCAGTCCAATGGCTTCATCTTCTTGTTCCTATCTCTCAGAAAGAATATTAGTTTCATCAAATACTACATTCACATGCTCTTCTACATACAGAGTTCATTTATTAAAAACATTTTAAGCTTACATGTGAAGAATATCCCAAGATTACTCCCTCATCACTTCTAGGATCAAACTTTCCTAGGGATTCTTTTCCATTATTGTGCACATAGAACTAGCAACCAAAAGCCCTAAGATGGGATATGTTTCATTTTCTCCCTTTATAGGGAGTCTTCTCTACTAGAGGTCTGGTCATGCATCTATTAATGATGTAACATGTAGTGTTTACAGCCTCTGCCCAGAAGCTGTGAGGCAATTTGCTGGATAGTAACATTGTTCTAACCATATCCTCAAGAGTTCAATTTTTCCTTTCAACTACTCTATTTTGTTGTGGAGACCTGGGGGCAGAGAAATTGTGATCTATGCTATTTTCATCACAAAATTCAGCAAATTTAGAGTTTTCAAAGTCAGTTCCATGATTATACCTAATGGATGCAAGTTGATTTCCAATTTGTTTCTGAGTTTTCCTAACAAATGCAGAAAACATGTCAAATGCTTCATCTTTGGAAGTTAGAAATAAAACCCATGTGAATCTAGAATAGTCATTAACTAACACCATTACATACTTCTTTCCACCTCTACTCATGGTTCTCTTTGGACCACATAGATCCATATGAACAAGTTCCAACATCTTGGACGAACTTACCATTTTCTTAGATTTGAAGGATAACCTTACCTGCTTTCCCTTTGCACATGCCTCACAAACTTTGTCTTCCTTGAACTTGATATTAGGTAAACCTACAATCAAGTCCTTGGAGACTAATTTGTTTAGCTGATTTTAGACTAGCATGACCAAGTCATTTATGCCATAGGAGGGGATCATTTACTAACATACTTAAGCAAGTGAGTTCATTTTCTGAAAGAGTTGACAAATCTACAATGTAAATATTGTTAACTCTTTTTCCCTGCAAAACAATCTTGTCAGTGATAAGGTTAATCACAAAGCATTTGGTGGAGGTAAAAGCTACAAGGTTACCATTGTCACACAATTGTGACACACTTATTAAGCTATATTTCAAACCATCTATCAGGGAGACATTCTTTATGGAATGAGAATCAGTCTTGCCTACCTTTCCAACCCTAATGATCTCACCTTTCTTTCCATTACCAAATGAGACATTACCTCCTTTTATATCCTCAAGTGAAAGGAACTAGTCCTTGTCCCCAGTCATATATTTTGAGCAGCCACTATCCATATACCATATTTGGCTCCTCCCTTTCACTTGTACCTACAAAAGGAAACCAGGAGTTAGTCTTAGGACCCAAAACTAGTTTGGGTACCTTTCTATAAGCAAAAGGATGAATTAAATTCCTTCTTGCCCATCCAGGCAATGTATTTTTTCCTTTAACAAAAGCTTTGTTCCTTTGACTGGCCTTTTCTTTTGCGTTACATTCATATTTGTAATGGGCAGTCTTACCACAGTGTGTGCAGATTTTATTTTCAGGAAGAGTGAGGTACTTTCTTTTTGGATCCAATTTAGGAGCTTGAGTTCTATAGCCAAGTCCTCTTTTGTTACTGCTATGATGCTCTTGCAACCAAGAGAGAGAATCAGAGGCTTTGTTCCACTTGCAAGTTCTGTTTAGTTCATGTTTTACTTTTCCTAGATCTTCTTTTAAGACTTTGATGAATTCATCTTTCCTGTATAATTCATTCTTCATTTTCCCAAATTTTCTTCTAGAGTAAGATATGTGTGATCAGCTATCTTCTTTCCTATTCCTAACTTCAGTTTCAGATTTTTAGACCTAAGTTCTAGGACTCTGTTGTCAAGTGCAAGAATATGGTTCCTCAACTCAGTATTTTTGTTATCACTCTCATTGGCCCTAAACTCTAGACTTTTACATTTAGCTTTTAGAATCACAGATTCCCTAGACAGAACTTCCTTCTCATTATTGATTATCTCAGTCTCATCAATGAAGTCTGTTAATAACTCAGCCAACCTTTCTTTAGACAAGAATTTAATCTTGTCTTTGAGATGAAGAATACTTACCTCTTGTTCATCATCTGATTCTCCGATGGCCATTAGAGCTTGCTCCTCCTCAGCTTCATCTTCTGAGTCCTCATCTGATGTTTCTCCCCAAGCAGCAACCATATCCTTGGTTGAACCTTTGTTTCTCTTTGGTTGAACATGTTCCTTCTTCCTGTTCCTTCGTTCATCTTTTTCTTTCTTCTATTCAATTTCCCATTGAAGGCAGTTTTTGATCATGTGGTCAGTTTTACCACAGTTGTAGCAACCCTTATTGGTCTGTTTCTTCAAAGCTCTTGTTTTGTTGAAGTTTGTACCTCTTGAAGCACCATTTCCTCTCATCAGGTACTTCTTGAAATCCCTAGTGATCATAGCTACTTCATCATCTTCCAAATATATACCTTCAGCAATTCTGATAGCTAAACTTCTCTCCTTTTGGGGGTATCTATCTTCATGGTTTGTCTCCTCATTTCATAGGCAGTTAAATTTCCAATTAGTTCATCCAGTCTGAGGGTAGCAATATTCTTAGATTCCTGAATGATAGTGATCTTGCTTTCCCGTGTGACTGGCACAACTGTTGTCAGAATCTTCTAAACTTTGTCTTCTTCAAGGATGATCCTTCCAAGAGATTCGAGTTCATTTGTCAAAGTGGTGAATCTAGTATACATCTCCTGGATAGTTTCTCCTTCCTTCAAAGTGAAATTCTCATATTGAGAATACAGAAGTGTTCCTCTTGATCTTTTCACTTGAGGTGTTTCTTCACGAGCCACTTATAGAGTGTCCTATATTTCCTTGGCAGTTGTACAACTTTGGATCATGTTGTACTTATCTGGTCCTAAACCAGATACAAGACACTTCTTGGCCTTAGCATTTTTCTCTCACTTCCTCAAATCCTCAACAGTACAATCAACCATTGTTTTTGGTACATCAATTCCTTCTGCATTCTTCTTAGTGGTTTCTAGGGGACCATCAGTGACAATATCCCAAAGTTCACAGTCTTCCCCTATAATGTGATCTCTCATTCTATTCTTCCACCAAGAATAGTACAAACCATTGAAAAGTAGAGGCCTGGTGGTGGATTGCCCTTCCCAGTTTCCAGGTGGTGCACTCATTGTTCATCTTCTCCTAAGGTGCTAGCCTCTTCAAGGATAACCTGCTTTGATACCAATTGATGTTCTAAACGTTAATACCACACAAGAGGGGAGGGGGGGGGGGGGCGTAATTTGTGTGGTTCCTAATTTTCACACTAGAAGAACCTGGTTCTTCTAGATGTACTTACTATGACTATTTGTGGAATTAAGAGTGCATAAAGTAAAGAACACATAAATTTTTACGTGGAAAGCACCTGGCTCAAAAGGTGAAAATACCACGACCTACTACTTAGTAGAATTTTTTTAAACTTCCACTAAAATCACTAAGCCAAAAACAGCATTTACAAACTCTTGTAAACCTAAGGTTTAAACTCTAATCCCAGTGTAGCACATAGCCTCAACTATTGCGACACCTTCAAGTTAACTCTAACTTGAATACTCAAAGTACCTAATACAATAGATTCTATGAAAGCTGAAAGGTACAATATAAAAAATACCTATTACAATTGAACTAAAAATAAAGAAAGATACAATGGAATTTGTTCTTCACTCTTAGTTCTTGTAGCTTCAGATTTGCACACTTGTATCACACACAAATTGCTTGCAAAATCGCCTATCTATTTTGCTCTTAATTTGGTTTAACTTTTGCATATGTGCAATCACATGTAAAAGAGAACAATCATTATTATTTATAGAGTTGGTAATCAGAGTTTGATTAAAACTCGAATTGCTGATCCTTCATCAAATTCGAGTCCTAGATCAACTCTAACTCCAATCCTCATTCTTGATCCAGATATAGCTCTCTTCTCATAAGGAGACTTCAACTCCTTATCCTATGCAACCTTTTCGATCGACTTAGAAGATATTGTTGTGGATCCTTGAGACTTATCTTCTTCACACGTATGTCACATGTGTAAGCATATAAGTACTGTATCTCACATGATGGACCTGGTTTATGATTGAGTTTATTTTGTCAATCTTCAAAACTTCATCTGAACTTGGGCCAACACACGAGTATACATGAGAATAATTTTTTAGGAAGGAAAAAGATAAAAATTCAAATACTTACATGCAAAATTACTTTTATGGAAAATGCATGCTTTCTTCACCCACCAAAGCACTAGTAGAAGCAGCAACAAAACGAGCATACCATCCTCGATTTCTATCATCCTCAGGGCTAACTAATACTCTCTTACTTTTAGCCACAAGGGTGAAAACGCCTTCACAAAATAGTTTGGGAGAGTAGAGATGGAGTAGATGACAAAAGGTAAAAAAAACATAGAAGCCAAGTTCGATAAATAACATAGGCATGCAACAACTCACTGTTGATGACTCATATTATTTGATGAAAATCCATCTTCTTCTAGATAGTGGGTTCACGTAGAGCTTCAGTTGAATCTTTATCTTTAGAAGATCCTAGGGTTTCGGAAGCCCTAGGTCTAGAAGAAGATGGATTTTCAGCACTACTTTGAGTGGGGGAACCCAATTAGAAATAGAACTGAGGCTACGAAATATAACACCTAATCTACTTCTAGTAGGTACATTAAAAGAAGCAAACTCATCAACAATGATAACTTTGCGAGGATCAGGGGAAGCCATAATTAACTAAAGAAACACAAGAAAGAAATGCAGAAAGAAGCAAGACAAGAAGATAAAAAATGAAAGGCTTTAAGGTGTGAAGTATTTAAAGAAGACACGACTATTGAGGTCATTATGAAGTCATAATGGAACCGTCACTTCATGATTGATGTGCTGCAGGAAAACCTTAAAGACGCTGAAGAACTGAAGGACCAGTTGATAAAAGCCACGTAGCATGATCATTAAATGAAAGTGATGAACGTCACATCGGTTCAGAAATGGGTATGATTATATTCGATAACGGCGGCAGAGAATTCTCGCCATAAAACCTTTTTATTTCCCCGAATATTTTAGTGGGGGAGGGGGGACTATCTGTATTGGTGGTGAAAAGAGTTACACGTGAAATATTAGATTTGCTGACATGGCATAACGCGTAGAACAATAATACAACAACACCTGACAGTCTTATTTGATAGAGTAAACAAAGGCACGGAAGAAAAACCCACAAGACAAAATTGGGCCTAACAACTGGCAAAGAATGAATAAATAGTAGAAAGAAGGAAAGATACATAGATCAGAAAGAAATAAGGAAGGAGAATCGTAACCGATATAAGGCATTCATAGCAATAAATGCATCGGTTATGAGAATCCAAAATTATGGGCAATCAATATCACTAATGCCCATAATTAGCTCAAATTATGGGGGAAACTCGTAATTATTGTACATTTGTATATATGGGCACAAAATATTATTTGTAATGACACATCAACGACAATATTGAAATATACCTTTTACTTTTTTGCTTGCTCGAAATTCTATGCTTTGATCGTGCAATCAATTATTTTCTTATTTATTCTTGTTACTTTTCTTGATACCGTTGAGAAAGTGAAGTAAAACTTGGTTATCAGAAGCTAATTTTCTTTTAAAATTAGACCTTGACCGAAAGATATATTTTTGGCTAAACACACATGCATTCTAGAAAAGTTACTGCTGTTGCTATTGTTGGTGTTACAGAAATTATTTAGAAAATTTACGACACCCAAATTAGCTTAAGTTTATGAAGGATTTACATCTGAATGAGTGAACCATCAAAAAGGATATTGTTGATGATTTCATCCTAAGGCAAATTAGCAGCCATTGACTTATGCTATATGCTATTTCCTGATAAGAAGAATATAGAACATCTATATTTTTTTTTTTGATTTAGCACCGGGTGTCCGAGTCTCTTCGAGCCCCGACTAATTCCGGGGGTGCACATGCCCTCGGCAAGGAGTTTCCCGCAAGTGCACTACGGTTAATTCAGGTTTTACCCAGTCCGATGGCCCTCAGAAATTGTTTGCAATATAGAACATCTATATATGTCCAACCTTTTTATTAATGTCCAACTAAAATTAGTTCCTCTCAATTTTTGTTTTGTACAATTCATTTTCTTATGTAGAACAGCTGCTTGCTTCGTGCACAGTACAACAGAATGAAAATTGAAATGATTCACTCACACCTACAGAGATTTTCTTTAGTACTACCATAAATCTAAATAATGAATCAAATTACAGTAAAACAATTGGATTAAGCTAAGAGCCAGAAATCTTTGTGACGCTTAGTTGTAATAAGATATCCTCCATATTTCCTGCTCTTCCTTCTCACAGAAATTGTCATGCACTTTGCATTCTGAATACAGTGTTCCACTACTCTGCCTCTTGACTTTTTCCCTGACCAAATCCTGCGTAGGCGCCACATTATCGATCTTTTTCTTTGTCCCAACACCAGTAATGAGACTTTTCTTTGCTTGGCTGCTTCAACAATTACAGGACCTTTTTCCTTCCCTTCTTGCACTGCTATCTCCACTTGGACCTGTTAACACACAAATTATTACAATTATAAGACGACGCAGATTCAGGGTAGGTTCTGTGGATTCAACTTAACTCATCATTTTCTCTGTTTTAAACCATGTATACATATGTAAAAAAGATTAAAAGGTAGAATTATAATAAGATAACATTTAATCTAAACTTATTGATTTTAAATTCTGAAATTCGCATCTACCTAACATCAAGATTGAAATCAAATGCATTTTGTTCAAGACATTTCTCTCTCTCTACCAGTCTGTCTCTCTCTCTCACACACACTCAGCTGATTGAATGACTGACTAATGAGACAAATTTCTTAGTGGAAAGTAAACACATGCAAGCATGAAGACAAAAAGAAAAGGAGTTTTTTACTTGTCATGTTGAAATGTTGTCTAGAGAGGAAGATTGTTTTTCCTAATAAGACTTGGCTAATTGGCTTAGGCCAACTAGAAATACTTGACAGCACTTTTTAGTTAGGTTTGTTAGTAACTTTCCATGTGATTTGGTACGGACATATTTTGGACTGACTCTGCCTTTCTGCATCTAATTAACACCACTTGGACATTTTCTACAGTTTTCTTAGGTGAAAAACAATGGTTAGTAGTTTTATAACTTGAGTGTCCAATCAATCAAAAACTCAGATGCAAAGCAATTTCAGAACTCACCCCTGGTCTCTTTGTTTGGCACATACTTTTCATGGAGTTGAGACCTTCACAGGCCATCTGATTAGTGTTTTCACCTACACAAGTAATAAAAAAGGATATTAGTATAATGAAAGAAACGTGGTGATTTTTGGGTTAAAAAAGTAGTTAAAGATTACACATACCTTGAGAGGGCTTGGTTACATAAAGAAGAATAATGGTATCCTGGGTTTGAACAGTATGAGTAAGTGCCCATTGAAGAGCACCTTTGGCTTCAAGACTCTGATCAACCACAACCATGACTCTATTACTAGTGTCAGAATCTGGCTTAGATTCGTCGTTGTTGTAGTTCATCTCAATGCTATTTTTGCTGGAAAATTCGGTCTTGTTGGAATCAGATTTTGCCAAGCTAAGTGTCTTACAGTATGGTTGACAAGGCGAACCGCGGGGTCGAACATGGACTACAGTTCGATTCATGCAAAATCCTGGTAACTTTACACGGACACGCATCATCTTTTTGTTCCAAAAGTAGCTTTTGGAGGGAAAAGAAACAGAGGAAAATTGGTGGTGTTTTGTGGGAAGTTTAGTGCTAAGTTCTGTATGTGATTTGGGATATGTTTGAAGGTGCGAGGGAAGAAGGGTGCGAATTTATATATGTTATGAGTCTTAGTGACCAAAGTTAGTGCGTTAAAGGTCATGCCAATCATTTTAATTGAATCTGTTTTTATCTTGGAATTTCCAAATGGTGGGGTGGGGTTCTTGATTCCTTGACGTGCTTAGCATGAAGTTGGAGTAGACCCAAACTGACTAGTTGTTGAATTAAATGTTGTCACATTTAGTCAAATCTGTGGGAGGAAATGTGCATTTCAATTTCACCCAGCATTACTCCTTTAATTTTGTTCGAAAATTAGTTGCCAGTGGAATCACTTATTACGCCAATTCTTTTCCCAAAAACTTCTCCTTACTGTATTTTAATTAGTAGAATGTTACTCTCTACATTCACTTTTATTCATTCACTATGCCTACAATACATTTTCACTTTTATTTGCCGTCCATTTTAGCAAATCATTCCCTACATCATTTTGTTTAACTCAAAAGTTATCGATTACTTTATGAACTAGAAACAATCAAAAGATATGAGAAGGGTAAATCGTAATCAAATATAATGAACCTAAATATGAGATCAATATAATTATAATGTCGAGATACTTGCAAAAATGAAGAACTTTTAAAGGTAATCACTTATCACGGTTGAGAGAAAATGATAGAGAGAGAAATTATATTATTAGATAATAACACATGGTCTATTACAACATGGAAGCCCCCTTTATATAGAGGTGGGGCTTCCTTACTAAAATTATAATTCGTCGAGGGATCGTTGACGCCCTTTCAAAGGAGACGTCTAAATATACACGTCATCGCTTTGCCCTTACGCCTATATTGCGCCCTTACTGTAAGAGACGTGGGGTAGAGTTCGTACCCTTATCGTTTTGTGGACGTGGGGAGAGCTGCGCTTGGCCCCCTACAATCAAGTCATATGTCGCCCCATACACATTTCTCAAAACTTTTTAAAATACTATCATTATTATAGATATTATGGTGAAACATATACTTCATTTGTTATTTTTTAAGAAGTGTGCAAAGTTAATTGTGAACAAGTAAAAGTGAACCAAGGGAGTAATTAAACATGATGTTTCAATAAGTGATAATTAAAACTATGAGTCTTGTGATTAAAATTACGGAAAAGGTCCAAATATGCCCGTGAACTATGCGAAATAGGACAAATATGCCCGTCGTTTATAGTTCGGCCCAAATATGCCCATTCCGTCAAATAGTTGGGCATATATGCCCTTATTTGACGGAAACTTGATTTTTTATTTTTTTATTTTTTATTTATTGATACCAAATAACCAAACCCAACTTAAAAATAACCCACCCGACCCATGTCTTATTTCGACGGGCATTTTTGTCCTATTTCGCATAGTTCACGGGCATATTTGTGCTATTTCGCATAGTTCACGGGCATATTTGAATAAAATGACGGTAATATAAGCTTTAGTTCATATCATTTCAAACTTTATGGAGAAATTACATATATTCATAACAGGAAACATGTGTTAATCATTTAGGAGATAGCATATTAGATAGTGCATTAATTATTTAAACTACATATAATTAAAAAATTAATACCCGTTTTGTCCGTGAAAGACACCTATGAAACAACTTTTGGAGGAACCTCTATAGGAAAAATTTAAATTAGGAGTCAACTATTAAATGAGTGGTTACAGTAATAGGATTTTATTCGTTACATCCAATGAATGTATACTCAAGAAAGAAAAAATTTGAAATCATAATATAATACTACAACTAATTGAGAAAAAAATCAATGACTGCAATTTGAGTTTAATTTCTTCAAGGATATTAATTCATTTTCCTGCCAAAACAAAAATTTTGTATGCCATTTCCCAAATTTGAACGTTTTGTCAAATCTATAAATAACAGGAGTAGTGAAAGAACATCAGCACAAAAGCACAGAGGTAGAATTGTTATCTGCGGTCTTTTGATTAAAATGGCGAGGTAAATAAAAGTTCTTTATCTTTCTCTTTCTTTTTTGTTTTTTCAATTTATTCTATAGAGTTTATTCAATCTGTAGCGACTTTATCTTTGGTTTTCTTGTTTTCTTTTTAAAGTCTTGAATGATTTATGTAACATTCGCTATGAAATGTACTGATTTAACTCAATTAATGCATGTTTCCAGTATAGAATTAACGGAAAAGGTCCAAATATGCCCGTGAACTATGCGAAATATCACAAATATGCCCGTGAACTATGCGAAATAGCACAAATATGCCCGTGAACTATGCGAAATAGGACAAAAATGCCCGTCGAAATAGGACATGGGTCGGGTGGGTTATTTTTAAGTTGGGTTTGGTTATTTGGTATCAATAAATAAAAAATAAAAAAATAAATCAAGTTTCCGTCAAATAAGGGCATATATGCCCAACTATTTGACGGAATGGGCATATTTGGGCCGAACTATAAACGACGGGCATATTTGTCCTATTTCGCATAGTTCACGGGCATATTTGGACCTTTTCCGTTAAAATTATTATACGTCTTTTTCAAGAGGTACGCGAGAAAAAATAACAAATAGTATGGATTAAAGGTAGTAACAGGTTCCTTTATAGACTGGATTCAAATGAGAAAATTGCTTTTCGTTTTAATGTGAAAAAAGAGAGGGTTATAGGGATATGATATCTTATGTTCAGAGGAAATGAAAACAAAAACTTCTGTGTAAAAATGTCACAACTTAAAAAGCAAGATATTGGAATATTGAGAATTTAAACAGTTGTAATTTCTTGTTACACTGTAAATAGCAATTCATATTTAATAAAATTTAAAACATGTTTGCTTGTCACATTGTTAATCTAATGGATTTCGAATTTTTGACGAATCTTTTGTAACGTTAGGTGCTGGAAGGAATAAGATTATCTTATTTTTTTTGTTATCTGGCAAGGGCGTGAGGAGAGCTGTTTAGTCTTAAGAGCCAAACGTGGGCAAGATTTACTGGTCGGAATCACAAGATTATAATTCGTAGTCTTTTTCTATTTAGTATTGATACAAATCCATGAATGCTGATTAGGAATATATCATAAATAAAGGTGTGGATGAAGGAGTTTTACGACAAATCTGTTCAATAGCCCTTCCTACGTAATTATACCAAAATATTTTAAGCTCAAATGTAATGCCACATACTCCTACATTTTTGGTAGAGCCCCAAATACGTAGGATACTGAGTCAATTGTTGAATTTATCACAAAAAATAAAAGGAAAACCCAAAAGAAAAAAGTCAACTTTATTTGCAAGCTGTAGTTTTATTAAATAGTGTTCATTCTCTTTTTCCAAGAAATTATAGTCTATTTCCAATAATGTCAAGCTTTAACAGCATCAGTGTCTGCCCGACCACATAAAGCTTAAAATTGTTTATGTTATTTTGTTTGGATTAGGAAATTAGAGCTAGCAGTTCGGCGAAATTCCATATTCCACTGTTTCAAACATGACTTGCATGCATTTTTCATTGTCTTCTTTGTGTCTAATACCTAAATGCCCCAACCCCCACCCACCTGGATAATGTCCCAGTGGAGATGTTTAGGTCACTAAATATCAGTTTCATGGGTAAACTCTTATCCAGTGCTGGAGTCAATTTTTCACATGGGTAACAATGGGGAGATTCAAGTCTAATAGCAACGACAACATCAATAACAACAATCCAGTAGAATTCCACAAGTGGGGTTTGGGGAGGTTAGTGTGTACGCAGACCTTACCCCTACCCCAATGGGGAAGAGAGACTATTTCCGAAAGACCCTCGGCTCAAGATAATAAAAAAGACAAAAGAAGAGAATATTAGATTCACCACAGAAATCATATGGTAAAAGGAACATAGAAAGCAGGAAAGGGAAAATAATAATAATAATAATAATAATAATAATTCAAGCAAAAACGATGGTTTGTAAATGGATCCTGTATCGAAAATAATAATAGCGAAACTTGACATTGCCCCTAGCTATCTTAGACAAAAATCCACCGAACTAGTCCATTACCTCCTAGCCTACAACCGTAATACGCGACCTCCATAACTTCCTATCAAGTGACATGTCCTCGGAAATCTGAAGCCTCGCCATATCCTGCCTCACCTCTCCCCAATACTTCTTAGGCCGCTCTCTGCCTCTTCTCGTGCCTTAGCTTTCACGACCAGCCGCTCACACCTCCTTACTGGAGCATCTGGGCGTCTCCTCTGTACATGTCCGAACCATTTGAGCCTCGCTTCCCTCATCTTGTCTTCAATAGGGGCCAGAGATTTAAGTCTAATAGCATATTTGGCAAAACTTTTTCAAACCTAAAAGCACTTTTTGTTTCTTCAAAAAAGTATTTTTTTTTTCAAAGTTGAAGTGTTTGGACAAGATTTTGATCAAAAAAAAAACTATTTAGAGGAGAAGCAGAAACAGTTTTGGGGAAACAGAAAAACTAGCTTCTCCCAAAAGCACTTTTTGAGATTCACTTTTGAAAAAATATACTTATAAGCAATTTTTAAAAGTTTGGCCAAACACCAATTACTGTTTAGAAGTGTTCAAATTAATTAGCCAAAGACAAACTGTTTCTTTCCAAAATTACTTTTAAGAAAACTCTTTTGAAAAATAATAATTCTCAAAATAATCTTATTTTATGAACTTGGGGCCAATGAGGCTATAAGTAACATAGATTTTGGACCGAGAGAAGTGGCAGCAGACCATTTTGGACAAAATCCAGTAGGAGTCAATGTCTTTCATGATAGTCCCTAATAGTCAATTCAAATAGTAATTAGTACTCCCTGCGTTTTAATTTAGGTGACATTGTTTGATTGGATACAATATTTAAGAAAGAAATGAAACATTTTGAAAAGTATGGTAAAGTAAATCTAGATTGATGTGACTAAAAACATCACATTAAGGTTAAAGCAGAAATTTTGAATACATTATTTCTTAACATAAAAAGTGATACTATTTTTTTTTTTGGAACAAACTAAAAAGAAAAAAGTGTCACATAAATTAAGATCGAAGAAGTATTAATATTCGGCAAACATGATGAAAAATTTCGGTTGCCATGGATGAAGCTAGAGTCGTGTTTACAGGTTCGGCAAAACTCTATAGCTAAGGCTCAAACCTCGCATTTGTGTTAAAAAATTACTTAATATATATAAATAATTTATCATGAACTTAATAAACATTATTTTCCAACGCTACAACATTATACATCTACAACTATGAATTCTTTGCTACGATTAAAAAAAGTGTGGCTATTATCTAGCAATAGCCATAAAAATTAAAATTTTGTGGCTTTTCACAATTTGGTGAAATTTCTTAGCTACAAAAAGTAAATTGGCAAAGCTAATTCCTACTTTTTGCTATAGTTGGTTAGTATCGTGACAATAACTGCGAAAATAGCTACATATTTACTGCTACATTATATATTTGTAGCTAATTGTTAGTTTTTGCCACACATTTAATTTATTGTAGCAACAATAACTATTTAGCCACAATAAATTATGTCAAATAAAATATCAAATATATTTGCTTCAAGTTATAAAAGTCGTGGAAATAATTAGCTCAATAGCTACGATGAATATCATGGCAAAAATAAAATAGCCATGAATTTATATTGCTACAATAAATATTATAGCTAATTCTAAGTTTTGATATGCATATAAAGTCATAGCAGCATATTTTAGCCACGATATATTTGTGTGCACATAATTCTATAGCTAAAAAAATAGTCTTACTATAATTTTCAAAACTTGTAGCAATTGTTGGGACATATGTGCTCAGGAAAAATCTACATGAGACAACTCAACGAAAAATCCATTTTAGAAGCTTATTAAAAAATTTGACACGCAAAGAGCATCTAAAATTATAAAACTTCATAATAGATAATTTCTTAATTGGGGTTTTCTTTATCAAGAGATATAGATACATTTATATTTATAAAAAGAGGACAAACATTGTACACGCCTTGCAACAATTATAAAACAAAATTACAAAGAGTAGGAAGACAGATGTTTAATCACTAATTCATTAGTTGGAATGAATGCAAGGGACTTTGATTGAATTTGTTAGAGTTTATAAATTCAAGTGTGAAATTTATTAAAATTCTTATAATCACATAGCTATTCCTAAATCAAGTGTCATGCATCAAGAATCTATTTCTACAAAGAACTATGCTATGTTTAACAATATTTATTTATTAATTTACTAAAAATTCGCCATAATTTCCCCTAAGAATCCATTAACACCTATTAGAAAAAATCATTCAACTCAATCCAACTAAAATTATCAAGTCAACACTATTGAATATTAACTCATAATCAATTAGAGTAATTCATCAATATAATAACGTAATACATAAATTCTTTAAACTAATAAAGAACTAAACACCGTCTCTCAAATAAATAAGTAAAAGTTTAACATTACTTGAGGATAAACAAATATGCATATAAGACATCTAAATATTTTACAGTAATAAATCTTCATTATCAGTTTCAGATTCTGATTCGATGTCTTCAATAATATCATCATCCAAGGTAACATTAGTGTTGATAACGTCAAGATAATTTCTTCTCCAGTTCATAAAGTCTTCATCTTCCTCAAATGTACATGAGAACTCTTGAGCATTTTGTTGAAAAGTTTCTTCACTGAGAGCACCACCAGTAAAATAAGTAGAATGACCATTCAAGACAATGGATCAATTGGGATGAAGATTATCCTTCACATAAATAACTTGTTCTGCTTGAGATGCAAAAACAAATGGTTCATTTGTTGCTAGCTTTCATTTAATATTGACACTAACAAAGCCATGTTTATCTATCTTCACTCCTTTTCCAATGTGATCTACTATTTGTCACGACCCCAAACACGGTCGTAATGGCGCCCAGCACACTGCTAGGCCAGCCCGACCAATCAACAATAATTACGGAGCTATGATCTCACTTTATCCAACTTAGGCATAACAATTATAAGTCAACATTTATAGAAATACCAAACAAGGGAACCAAGTCCCAAAATAGTACAACTCCCCAAAGACCGAGGGGTCAAGAGTCAAAAGCCTCTACAGATAACATAAGTGTAATAGTATTTTACAGGATACTCAGTGCTGAAAGAAATAGAAATATGAAATCAAAAGACAGATGGAAGGGATGTCAGGTCATGCGGACTCTGCTGCTACCTCGACTATCCCGCAGATATCGCCTCGGAACAGTTACCGGATCAGGACTACTTAGAGGTACTTGGATCTGCACACAATGTGCAGGGAGTAAAATGAGTACTGCCAGACTCAGTGGTAACAAACAAGGGTAAGACATCGTAGATAAAAAATCCACAATAAAGCACTATGTAAAGCTGTAACCAATACCCTTTAACAGTTTATTATCAACGGTAGAGTACCAACAAGTATCAACAACATAGTATAACAGCTAGCAGAAGTAGCTAAATGCAATGCAATGCATAAAATGACCGCTACGGCGTGCAGCCTGATCCAATTTGGGTACCCGTGCTCACTGTGGGGGTTCAGACTCCGGAGGGGCTCCTACAGCCCAAGCACAATATCATGAATATACGCTGCGGCGTGCAGCGCGATCCACTACCAGTCAGCTAATATGCAAATGCAGCCTCGCGAGCTCAAAAGTAGTTTTGAAAACTCTTTTATCATTTTTTTTCCATTTGAAAACAGTAATATCAAAGTCAGAGATTGGAAATATCATGATAACAGTAATAGCTACGGACTTGTAGTAAAACTAGCATGTCAATATCACAGGATAATGATAACGATCCTCGCAGGATCCCAATAACTGGCTCACAGCCCATAAATGTACACAACCATCCGAGAAGGAGGTTCAACGGCTCAAGAGTAGCTAATATCATAATATAATATCAATAGGTCGGACTAAGCCATAGTCCCCAAATCACAATCGACCCCGCACTCACAAGAGAGTACGTGTCTCGCCGCTATACAGCGTCACAAAGTGATATACCGGGGTTTCGAACCCGCTGGTCATCACCCACATCCATTACTCACCTCAATACGGCTCGACGACTAGTCCGCGATGCCCTTACCACGAGAATCAAGCTTCGCACGCGTAGAATCTGATCAAATATATTAGAAACACATCAAATTAGGCCAATGGAATGATACCCAATCAAAACAACTCAATTTACACCAAGAACTACAAGGTTTCCAAAACCGGACTTTCGGTACGCTTCTCGAAAAATTACGAAAATCACATATTCGGAACCCTCAACTCAACACGAGTCTAAGCATATAAGATTTACCAAATTCAGACTCCATTTGCCCATTCAAATGCTTGATTTTCTAAAATTCAAGCCTAGGGTGAAAATTCCTCCAATTTCATGAGATAATTGCATAATCTTATCAATACTAATCATAATTTGAGTCCAACATTGATTATCTGAAGAATCTCCTTGAATTTCCCTTCAAAATTGACCAAATCGCCTCTTAAGCCGAGCCCCAAATGTTTTGAAATATTCTGAAATTTCTAACTTCTGATATAATTAAACCCTCTGCGATTTTCGCTTCTGCGGACAATTTTCCGCCTTCGCGATACCGCTTCCGCGACCAATTGGTCGCTTCTGCGAATCCCAGGCCTAACTGGCCACTTCCGCTTCTACGAGCCAAGGACCGCTTCCGCGCGTCCGCTCCGCCGGATCCACAACCGCTCATGCGGGACTTCCCACTTCTGCGCATCAGAGTCCGCTTTCCGCTTCTGCGGATCTCCTCCTCACGACCCTGGACCGCTTCTACAACCTACTTTCCGCACCAGCGATGCCGCACCTGCGGACCAAGATCCGCTTCACTGAACACCAGAGCTTCTGCGCTCCCTTGTCTGCTCCTGCGGTCTCGCTCCTGCACTCCCATTTCCGCAGGAGCGAAAACAACAGAACCAGAATCTCCAAACCTGCAATTTTCCATGTTTTCTTCCGCTTAACCACCCGAAACACCCGAGGCCCCCAGGACCTCACCCAAACACACCAACACATCCTAATACCTTATTTGAACTTGTTCCAATCCTCAAAACACGTCTAACAACATCAAAACCCACAATTCACATCGAATTCAAGCATAAATTCCTTAAAACTTTCTGAATTACACATTCGATCAAAAACCCGACCAAACGACGTCCGATTGACCTGAAAATTTGCAAATATATCCAAAATCACATTACGAAGCTACAGAAATTGTCGGAATTCCATTCCGACCCCCGGATCAAAATCTCACCTACCGTTCGGATTTCGCCAAAATTCAACCTTAGCCAATTCAAGCCTATTTCTACACCAGGACCTCCGAATTCAATTCCGATCGCTCCTCTAAGTCACAAATAACCTCCCGGAACTAACCAAATCATCATAATCCGATTCCGAGCCCTCTAACTAAATAGTCAACTCCAGGTTGACTTTCCATATTCAAGCTTCCTTCAAAAAGGCTATATGCCTCATTTCCAATCCAAATCACTCCTAACTCACGCGATAGACTCTAACACTGATATAAAAGCATAAAACACATAAATGCAAGGTAACGGGGTGGTAATTCCCATGACGACGGGCTAGGTCCTCACACTATTTCGTTCAGAGTACCATAATAATTTATATTTTGGCCATTCAATATTCCTCGTACTAAAACACCACTATTTTGCTTCACCCTATTTCCTTCAAGTTGTTTTGTATGAAATCTAAAACCATTTATCTCATACCTTTTGAATCTTTGGACTCCATCAAAAGGACCTCTAGCCAAAGAATACAACTTGCAACTTACTTCTGAATTTCCTTTCTTGCGCATTTGCACAATCTGTATAATAATAAATAAATAAAATAATAATGCCAAAGAAGTATTACAAATACAAAATAACAATGTAACGAAAACTTACTCGATGGAAAAACCAATCATCGAAGTTCATGTTCTTAATATTCTGTTCGAACTCACTCTTGTACGCACTGTTTAAAAAAACCATAACAATTGAGAAAAGACTAACAAAATCAAGCAGCAATCTACAATTGCATAGAAAAATATACTGCAAAAATGGTTGAACTTCTTCACAATTTCTCAAAACATAAAGATGAGCTTGTTTTCGCTCAAGCACTTCAAGATTTCTGGATGTATCTCCTAATAAAGGACAACCCTTTTGTTCAAAAATTGATAATCTACTGAATGGCTCAACCTGATCACCTTCACAATTTTTGTCCACTAGATTATTCCCTTTCCCACTTCCATGTAAATACATTGAAAAGAATATCAGACTTTCTTCAATTATATATCCTTCTATAATAGGTCCTTCAGGTCGATATCTATTACAAACATAACATTTCAATTTGCGCAAGAACCTACATAATAATAATAATAATAATAATAATAATAATAATAATAATAATAATAATAATAATAATAATAATAATAATAATAATAATAATAATAATAATAATAATAATAGGCAAATAAAATGCTTAGCATGATAAATTAATAAACCACAATAAATTGAAATTATGAAATATAAAAAGATACCGCTCTATTGGGTACATCCACCTATATTGTACAGGCCCAGTAATCTTAGCCTCTCTTGGAAGATGAATGACCAGGTGCACCATAATATCAAAAAATATTGTTAGGATTATTTTTTCTAATTTGCTCAATGTTATTTGAATTTGAGTTGCACCCTCATCTAACACTTCAACTCTTACTGTTTTCGAACATAACTCTCTAAAGAAAATACTTAGCTCATTAATTGTAGCATAGACATTGCTCGGCACAACTCCACGTATTGCAAAAGGAAGCAGTTGTTCCAAAAGAGTATGAGAATCATGACTCTTAGTCCATAAATTTTACGATCCTTTAACTTTTCGCACCGTGATAGATTCAAAGAATAACCATCTGGAACCTTAATATTTTTCAAAAATTTGCATACTTTAGACTTCTCCTCTAGTGATAAAGTATAGCATGCTGCTGGATAATACCATGTTCCATCTCTTTGAGTTGGATGCAAATCTCTTCTTATACCCATTTTCTTCAAATCACGGCGAGCATTCAGATTATCTTTTGTTTTTCCTTCCATGTCTAATAACGTCCCAATAATATTGTCACACATATTTTTTTCAATGTGCATGACATCTAAATTGTGACGTATTAAATTATTTTTCCAATAAGGAAGTCTGAAAAAAATGCTTTTCTTCCTCCAGTTATGAGTGCCTTTACCCTTTCTGTGCCTTTGTTTCTTCTGGGTCTTACCAAATTTAAGGTATTCCAAGCTAGCGAAATAATTTAAAATATCATCACTAGAGAGAATTCCAGGAGAAGGTCTTCTTTCTATTTCTCCATTAAAGTCGCGTTTATTACCCCGCCACTTATGATTAGATGATAAAAATATACGAGCACCCATGTAAGAGAACTTACAACCATATCTTAGACGAGTAGATGGAGTCTCTTTATTGCGTGAAGGGCAAGCCAAATCTCCTTTTGTGCTCCATCCAGACAAATATGCATATGCTGGAAAATCATTTATAGTCCATAAGAGTGCAGCCCGCATACAAAAGTTCTCCTTTCTTGAAGCATCATATGTATTGACTCCATTATACCACAATTCTTGCAATTCATCTATCAAAGGTTCTAAGTAGACATCTATGTCATTTCCAGGAGCTTTGGGACCATGTATCAACAAACATAAGAAGCAATATGGTTGCTTCATGTACATCCAAGGGGGTAAGTTATAAACACTAAGAATCACTGGCCAAGTGCTATGAGAAACACTTAAATTGCCAAAAGGATTTATCCCGTCATATGCTAATCCAAGTTTCACATTACGAGGATCTATAGCAAATCCCGGATTAGATGTATCAAAATGTTTCCACGCATCAGAGTTAGCTGGATGTCTAAGAACCCCATCTTTCAAACGCTGATTATGATGCCATGACATGTCTGAAGCTATTTCTGATGACATAAACAACCTTTGCAATCTTGGTTTCAAGGGGAAGTAACGTAGAGCTTTTCGAGGAACTTTCTTCTCAATCTCTCCTGGAGTAACCTCATTAACTTTTTGACCTTCACTTGTTTTCCACCTAGACTCACCACAAACCAAGCAAGATTCAGCTTTTGCATTATGTTTAGAAAATAACATACAGTCATTTTCGCAAGCATGTATTTTTTCATAACGAAGGACTAAATTTTGAATCAATTTTTGTTGCTCCATAAAATGATTCTAGTAAAGTTTCACCAGAAGAAAGTGCTTGCTTAATTAACTTTATTATGCTATCAGTTGCTTTATCACTCAACCCAAAAAGACACTTAATTTGGAACAGTTCCACAACTAGTGACAACTTGGAGAATTGCTCGCAACCAGGATAAAGCTGTTGTGCAGCATCCGCCAACAATTTGGAAAATTTAGAAGCAGGTTCCAAAGTTTTAACATGTTTGCGCTTAACCCCACTAGAATAATCCATGATATTTGGGCCATCAACATTATAAATCATTTCAAATACATCATCACCTTGCTTTGTTCTTACTTCCTGTTGTCTTATTTCATTATTGTCGGCGTTTTTCTCTTTAGGTGCAAATTCTCCATGATAAAGCCAACGAGTGTACCCCTTGAATATCCCAAAAATTATTAAATGTTCCCTAACTTCATCTCTAGTCTAGAAAACATTGTTGCATTTCTTATAAGGACTAGGAATTTCACCTTCTAGTTCTGTGTGCTCAAAAGCAAATTGAAGAAAATTTTCAACTCCTTTTAAGTATATATTGCTCAATCTATCTGTACAACGCATCAAAGTCTTATCCATTTCAAATTTCCTACAAAGAAAAAAATAAGATCAATATACATCAAAAAGATTATCCGGGTAAGAATGATTTATGGAAAAACATTAATCGCTTGACCGATAATCATGACTCGGAACCTGTTAAGAGTTCTAAGAAGCCGTCTATTGACAAAAACTTGCTCACGCAACCTGTAGAAGAACTTGTTTATCCGAGTAATTGTAATATGATTATTGTGTAATATTAAATTTGTCATTAAATATTTTTTCACATTATATGAACTTGTGTCTTTGTTTATTCATATTTAGCTAATTCATCTTCAATAATTTTTTAGGAAGCACAAATATAATAAGGGAGAAAGAAATTAGCTATCACTATGGTGGCCATTTTGTATTCTCCCCTTCTAGAAAATATGTAGGTGGTCATTTGAAGAAAATAAATATTGATGTTAATTTTATATCTTTCTTTGATCTATTGGATGACTTAAAAGAGTATTGTAATTTCAATATTTTTGAGGGAGACAAGTTTTTTTATTTGAGAGGTGATAGAATTATTAGTGATTATGATGGGCTAGTTGAATGTCATGACGATGAAGATATTAAAAACATGCTTGTTAGTTATAGAATGCATAAAGAAAAGCCTATTGAGATTTATACACTGCTGAAAAATAATATTTTTATGAGTATTTCTCTTGGAGAAAATAGTTCTAGGGGCAATTCTGAAGAGGCGACGGAACCAGTTGTAGGAGCACGTGAATCAGCAAATTCAGCAGGTAATCATTATTTTTATTGATCTTAATTACTTCTATTGGTATTTTTACTTGACGCTATTTATTTAACCTTCGTAGGTTCCAACGTTATGAAAAGAAAAATTAGAGGTCCTACACGGTGTGTGAAAATAATTAACTTACAGGAAGGACAAAAATTACCAGTGAAATTTGATGAAGATAATCAAGCTATCGGTGAGAATGCAAGCAAATTAATTTGATTTTTGGGACAAACAGTTAGAAGCCGAACTTGTTGCCCTTTAAATAATCAAAATTATTTGCTATAATTTTATATATTTTATGACTAAAAGTATGGAATATTAGCTACAATATGAAAATGTTTATGGAAAATACTTCAATTCATAGCTATGGAGTTTTTAAATTGTAGCTAAACAAGAGTATTATTTCCACGAGACTAAGCTCTAGAAATAGCCACAAAATTTGAGTTTGCGTAGCAAATAAATTAAATCTTTTGCTACAATAAAACATTTCGTGGCTACAATATGAAGATAACTACAAATTTGTTCGTCGTGGCAAATGAATATAATCACTTGCTATAAGTACTTCTGTTTGTAGCAAAAACCTTTTACCATCATCGCTACAACATAAAAAATTCTGTGGCAATAAGTATTAGTCCTTAGCCACGGATCATATAAAGTCTGTAGCTGACTTTTTAGCTACGCTACATTTTGCTACGGAAAAAAATATTATAGCTAAAGTGTTTTGCCACGAAAATTTTCATATTTAGCTATAGTGCTTTTCATAACTATAAATGCGTAATGTTGTAGTGCAAAAAATATCATAAAGTCAAAATTCTAGCTCCCAATGCCGTTGACCTTCAGGACTAAAATGAATCCTTTAAATCACTGAGGTCTACCAGTCCAACATATGATGGAGCCGTGTATTCGAAGAATTAATCAAAGCCCCTTCAAAATCTATGCTTTTAATTTGACCTATCCACGTGCACGCAATATATATATATATATATATATATATATATATATATATATATATATATATATATATATATATGTGTGTGTGTGTGTAGAGTATATTTAATTTATTCCTTTGATGCTTGATGAAACTATATATTTTTAGAAACAATCAGTACTCGCTTTGTCATTGCTGTCGAAAATCAATTCCAATTATTAAGAAGCAATCTGACAAGAACGACCATGCCATATATACCTTTGACGAAGACAAAGAAATACTCACACTACTTCGAAAAACTAACATCACATTCTCGTCACTATAATGCATGGAACAAAATAAATAAATAGGAGTCATAAGAAGTTAATTAAAAGCGCCGCCTAAATATCCAAGGGGATGATATGGTACTACATTAGTATATATTTTTGAATATTGTAATACAGCACCATATATACATACTTAATTAATTAGGAAAAAAGTTGTGCTTAATTGTTTGATAACATATATGTACATATTCTTCCTAACCCATAAACGCCAAAACATAGGACATAGTAATACTTATCGATTCAGGCTTATAATACTTGATTAGTATCAGTTATTAAGATGGCTAAGCATCCATGGCGGCATCACGGTGTTCTGTTGTTGTTGCCGCGATGATCCTTCAACTTCTCCGTTGTCTCCTGCAGTCGGGTACGCTTCCCTGCAGTTTTCACGTCCGATCAACGTTATAAATTACGTGTTCATATGTTTTTGGCACTTGATAAAACTAATGAAATAGTTGGCTACATGTTGATATTCTGGCACTTTCCATAATTAATAAGCTTGTTCCAAGATAGAAATTGAAAGCTAGCTAGCAGTAAGATAGAAGATATATACCCAAGGTGAAGAGAGCTCAAGGGCTGTGACAAAACGAATGAAGATGAGTTGAGATGATCATGGTTCTGTTGCTCCCACTGAGTCTGCTGAGCCAGCTCTTTCTCCCTTTCTTTCACCTTTTCAAGCAAATTCTAAAAGTTACAACAAATGCCCTTATTTTGGAGTGAGATGTAGACATTTTAAAAAAATAACTACTACCTGCTTTGAGAGCTTGTTGTTTTGCTCTTGCAATGCCTTGTCCTGTGCCATACAAAAAGAATGTTACAGCACAAACTATCATGCACGGGGGCGGAGTTAGAAGACCGCATGCAGGTTCAGCCGAAACTCATTAATTTTTGCTCAAATAATATATTTGTGTTCAGAAATTCTTTAAATATGTACAAAAAATAAATTTAGAACCTAATTATAAGTACTTGAAGTCATTGTTCTAAAATTCAGAAACCATAATATTGAAATCTTGGCTTCCCCTCTGATAGTGGAACAAAAAATTTCCTATTTTATTTTTATAGAAATTGGATTGTTGATCACATGGGCGAAGCCACCTATAGCAAAGGGCGGTCAACTGATCACCGTTTGCCGAAATATTCCGAAAAATTGCACTAAATTGATTTTAGATGTATAAAACTTATATTGAAATCTCTTTGTCGGATTTTTTTTACTTCTCTCAAGTTTGAACACCCTTACAAATATTTCTGGCTTCGCCATTGGTTGATCATAAGCACTAGCTTGAAACCAGTGAATTATGTTGATGAGATTACACGATAATGCGTTTCAAAGAGAATAAGAAAATTAATCTCTTAAAAGCATAAGCATCTCACCTTCTTTTGCAGCTCAGAAATGGATTCATGCATCAATTGATTCTACAAGCAAAAGATTTTTCAGTTCAAAGGGTTTCTAGAACAAACTCCAGATATGTTTAAAACTATAAATATGATTGCTGTGCTTTTTCTACCTTTCTTGATCGAATGTGCTTAAGAGCAGAATCGAGCTGGTGCTCAAGATTCTGAAGCTCTTTCATACTTAACGAGTCCAAATCTTCTCCTGCATAATGCCTGTAAATTAATTATCAAGATGGGATCAAATCCAAATATATGTCAGTCATTTCCTAGAGGAGAATTGATATATCAAATACAGTAATTGACCAGTGTGGGGAATGTAGTATACCTTTGGTTTCTTTGCAAAACCTCAAGCCTGGCCTTAAGCTTAGCATGTTCCAAAGTCCAGCTCCCCTGCACAACATTAAGTTCTCCCAAAATTTGATAACTAAGTAGTAAGTCCACTATAGGAAGGAAAATACAAAAAAATTATCAAGACTTAGGCATACCGGGGTTTCATGATCAGTAGCAGTAAGCTGCCTTTCAGCATATGAGTACCTTTCATACCTTTCAAGAATCCTTTCCATGCTGATAATACCAGATTAAAAGAGATGGGGTAATAATAAGACCATCGATTTGGAAATTTATATCAGTAAAAGATTTAATGCATTTGCACATGATTTATAAATAAAGGCTGAGAATTTTACAGAACTGGGTAATCAACGATGGGTGGTGTTGCAAAAGCAAATAATTGTGTAACAAAGTTCACAAGATGTTTTGAAATGGAACTACTAAAAATATGGTGTAGTAGTGTGTCAAACTTTTTATTACGTTAGCGGTGCTCAGGCCAGCACACACGACTATTTCACCATGTACCTAATAATCTTCCTGCAGAGATACTGGACAATGTTGGTAACCAATGCTTAGGAAAATCGGAAGAATTATCTAATGTTATTTGTTGCCACGATTTGATTTTTTTTTTTTTGAGTTTTGCACCTACTTAAAATTGATCACTAGGTCATACCCTTGGATATTTGTAACACGTAACCAATTCTCCAGCAATGTTGTCACTTGCCATTATTTGTACTCCTCGTCCGTTCACAGCATAATTTACCGCCATTATAGTGTTCCTTTATGCACTTGTCCATCGGTATTTTCGGCAGATACACTACATTTCCAGTATGTTCCCTAGCTAAGGAAAATCGTTTCATGATGCCAGGAAAAGTATGACATTAACTAGATTCCAAACAAATAATGTGTTGTTCCCACCATCATTAGGAAATTAAGGCTCTTGTTCCTAGTTCTTTTACCTACCCAAACAAAAATATTTGAGAGTTGGCTTACCTTAAAACCTAAGGCGACTTTGAAATATTACCTAGGGGGGCCATTCTTTTTTTTTTCTTTTTCTTTTGGGAGGGGATAGAGTTTGGACAGGAGTAATGGAAAACAATACCGTGGGATATTATTGATTAAGTTAAGAACAATGTATATTACTTAAATTCTTTTGGATACTAGGGACTAAACCCAGGACAGAAAATTTGTCCCTTGCTTGATGATGGGTAATCATTGGATAATACGATTAATTTTTCTATGAAAATGCCCCTATCTTGATTCTAGAAGATTTGTCATACAAAAATACACAAAAAAAGAAAAGAAAGTAGTACTACAGCCTAAAATTGTTAGGGACAATATATATATATATATATATATATATATATATATATAGAGAGAGAGAGAGAGAGACAGACCACTCAGAAGTTGCAAGAACATGATGCAAAATTTAGAAACACAAAGAAGTCGAAAAGAAAAGAAGAAACAAAAACTTAAAATATCAACTAGAGTATGTTGCAATTACGAGGGCAAAACGCAAGTTGGGATACAAAGGTCCCCAGAACTCGGACTACATGGTAAGTTGGGTAACTGGGTCCTGTCATTTGCCCTAGGGTTTCAAGAAAAAGGGCTAGAAAATAAAAGGAGATGACGAAGGAAAAACTGGGATGGGTTTTTATTATCCTCAAAGTATCCTTCTTGGTTATTAAGAACAACAACAACAGCTACCCAGTATAGTCTCACAGGGTATGATCTAAGGAGGGTAATATGTACGCAGGCCTTACCCCTACCCGATACTTGGTTATTAAGAACAAGGAATAATAATACCGGGATAAATTGTGGGATCTTTTCCGAAAGGGAAACAAAGCAACAAAAGAAAATTAGCTAGAAAGCAAGAGAATGAACCCTAGCAACATCTCCAGCAACACGAGAAGTAATGCTAGACGGCTGAATTGTGGGATTATTTTCACCCATGTTGGTCGAATTTCAATTTTAGCGTAAATAATGTTGTGATTATTTGTAACATAATTGTAATATTATTTTAAACCAATAATCAATATGAGATAACATTATGACAATACTAGGAAGTACTAACTCCGAGAAAAAATAATTAAGAAAATAACAAAGATGTCCTCCTCCCATGGTCCTTTGAGAAAGTCAAAATTAAAACTGAATATAAAAGTTTATCCCTTTAGTTTATCAAACTTATAAATACAAGTTTTATATTATATCTCGTATATTCCATTTTTGTCGAATTACTAAAAATCAATCAATAAAAACACATCCACTAAGTAATCTTATCATAGTTTAATCCTCTATTATAATCCCAACATTATAATCTTATTATAACTTGTTCAAACAGTTAGAGGGATAGATTTCAGGTGGTTAATAAACCATGCTTGATCATGTTCTCTCCTTCTCAGAAAGGTTATCCTATATATTATATTAAACGTAGAAAAACAAGAAAAAATATAATGAAGAATTATAAGAAGATTAGATACATAGAAAGGAAGATCGTTCTACATTTGTTATTATAACTAGAATAATCCCAGAATATCAACACATATCAACACAATTCAATGCTTTTGCAAATTGCAATATTAGAAGGCGTAGACCCTTTTTATGTTAAAAAGATTTGAATTGTCCAAAAAAAGTCACCAATATATACATTTTGCACTCTCATGTAAGTATAGAAAGTTAAATGTTAGGATTATATCATGCTCAAACAAAAAAATACATCTAAATTGTGACGGATGAGTAATTATTATGCATTTCTTGCTTTATGTTTCTTTTAGTTACTTTATGTTGAGATCTATGTAAAAACTTGTATGTATCAAGACTTCTTCTACCACTACACTGCTTATTATTCTGGTAAATTAAATATCAACGGTAACAAATGCAAAATCCAACAGAAAACATGAAGAGCTGTTGAACTTGTATGTTCTAATAGTTAGGTTTATAATAAGTTAAACTTCATATTGTTCGCCTAAATAGTTTTTCCCTGCATTGCAAAATGTTAAATGTTCATAATTCTAAACTCATATATTCAAGTTCATTTCTCTTGTTATAGTCTAAAGTTATATACTTTCCATGAAAATTAACTTGTTGAATTAAGTATTCTATCTTTTAGTTCATTCTTTTAGCTCCCCACATATCCCCGGGTAAATACAAAAAAGACTATTGTGTAAAAGGCTGAACCACTGGACCATGAGTACATCGTGCCTTTAAAAGTTAAATAGAGAGTACTTAGCTTCAAAAAGAAGACTATATTTGACATCAAACTTATTGCAGAGTTTTAATTTTGCCTTTACAGGACTCAAGTACTGAATTATAAAAGAGAAACACACATACATAGATTAATCAGCCTCGCATAAACATAGTTGCTCTCTGTAACTGAAATGACTTGTGTTCCAGTTCTACGTACGTCATTTTTGTTTCTACACTTCCCCAGGCCAGTTGTCTAAGGTGAGCATGGAAGTATTCAGCTACTTAAGCTTTTCCTAAATAATTAGGTGATGTGTTGGTGTAGGGGTAATTAAAGCTTATCAGGTCAAAAGCCAAGTAGATCGTTAAAAAAAAGGCATTTGAGAAAACATAAGGAGTAACACAAGTATTAAATAAGCTTATAATTCTGCACAATTCTTGTTTTTCAAATAGATCTGTTATGGCAATGCTTCTTTCAGAAATAATACGAGAAACAATGAGTTTAAGCCCTCGAAAATTTAATAAACTATGCATGCAGTCAAGAAATAGCGAGTTTATAGAACATAAACTTCAACCAATCAAACAAAGAGAATTGAAGGGAAACAACGAAAAGCGAAGATCTGAAAAATAAAAAGAATGTGGAGAATAGAACCTAAATTTAAAAAAAAAAAAAAAGAAGGAAAACTATGTAATTATCAAGAAATAGGGGTGTAGAACTAAAGATCAAGAAGAAAAACTGAGTAGAGCATGTACAACAAAGACATTAATTGCAAAGACAGACGAATAGAAAGGGACGTACCAAGAATCTGTGGAATACTCAAAGAGTTTGCCTTTAGTAGAAAAAACAATTAAACCAACCTCAGCATCACAAAGCACAGAGATCTCATGAGCTTTCTTGAGTAAACCAGATCGTCTTTTTGAGAAGGTGACTTGTCGATTGATCTTGTTCTCAATTCTCCTCAGTTGCACTCTTCCTCTCCCCATTATTACTAATTTACTTAATTTTCAGACAGAAAAAGAAGAGTAGTAAGCTGCAGAAGAGTGATATGGTGTTTTATCTCAATATTTCTCTCTTTGGTATATGAAATGGTTGTGCAGATGTAAAGAAAAATTGTATTGTTATTGGGAAGTGGAAGGATCCCAGATTGGAGGAGAGGGGGTTAAAATGAATGGTATTTGGCAAAAACCAGAGTGGTTTCGTCAAATAAGCTGTCGATTTATGATTGGAGGAGGATACTGTTGAGTCGTTAGTGTCTAAGTAAAGACCACAAGCATTGAGTACTGTAGACAAAAGCCGTGCGTGTGGGGTTGTGTAATGTACGGACAAAAGGATCTAATTTTTCATTTTCTGTCCGATTATATTCGGTTGATGGTGACGCCAACCACGCCTATCAGCAAGTGAAGTGCTCCATTGGTTTTTCTAATTCTAATAATAATAAGATGTGGTAATTCATTTATAAAATTCTGCAGAGGCAATGCAGCGTTTGGTTAGATTCTTGTACTTGCATATACTTAATTATACTGTGTTTAGTTGTCCATTTTGTTGCGAGTATAATAATACCAATATAATCTATGCAGAAATGTATGTGTGGGACAGAAGGGTGAATAAAATGGTGTTTGGCTAAGCTTATAAGCTGGTCAAACTAGCTTATAATTATTTTTCGGCTTATCTTTGCGTTTAGCAAAGTTAAAAGCACTTATAAGCAAAAAATTAGCCAAAAGTCATAAGCTGGTCACCCTCTACTTATGAAGTTTTAGCTTATATGCACTTTAAATTGATCAAGATTTAGTATTTTATTCCTAAAATATTTCTTTTCAAAACAAAACTCCTACAACGATATTCATCACCTCGCATATTTTTTCAACCTAAAACCCTCGCCTCTTCAAGTCTACATTTTTCAATTGACTATTTGAGGAAAGCAAATTTTTTATTCCTTTGCATATTTGTATCTATATGATCGTATATTAATCTTTGAACTGTATGTAATAAATTAGGATATATCAAATTTTTGGTGTATTGATTTCAAAGTATTGTGGTGATGAAGACATTGTTCCTCTTCAAATAGTTTGTCCTATTTTAGGTTTATTTTTCATTGAGAAACTTTTGTCAATTTATTAATTGTTATAACTTATGGTTATATGGTTATCATAAAATAAATTATATGTATCATAAAAATGATCTTATTTAATCACAGTTGTATTTAAAATAAAATGACAAATAAAATATTTTGTATTCGAATAGATCTGGAATCTAAATTTTAACGAAATTACACCCTTATAAGTATAAACAGTTCTAAGGTTATTTAAGTCATTTTAATAGAAAAAGAGCTTATCAACATTTTAATCAAATATTGCAGCAGTTTATTACCAATTCCAGCACTTATATCCAAACACGTAACTACTTATTTATCATATCAATTTCAGCACTTAAAATTACTTTTCAGCACATATTGCTTATTAGCTACTTCAAATTAGCTAATCCAAATGGGCTCCAAAATTATGAGATTGGTAATAATATATGAATTAAAATAACTAAATGATCAAAATAACATTCATGTGCTATGTATGGGTCAAAATCTCTCTTTAGAATATTTAACCCAAGATAGTGCTAAGCGGAGAGTTCCCAAGTCGTCGTTTGTCGAAATGACCCGAGGAGCAGCAAAGTCTGTGGTCGAAGAGTAAACGAGAGCCGTATTCAGGTGTCAACAAGGGTCAAGTCCGAGTTAGAGTACTGCTGACAGAGCTATAACGGCTAGTTTTCAAGATAGATATTAAAGAGAATATTCTAGTGGATATTCTCTACACTTGTACTATTAGGGTTTCTTAGGAACATGTCACATATAAATAGAAAAGAGACTATGATAGAGTACATGTGATATTCATTTTGTAAAAACACACTTTGACTTGAGAAAGAGAATCGGATCTCATTTGTTAAGATACAAACATCATATTTTCACTAAGATTCTTGTCTATATTTTTTCACTAGATCCGAGAATAACTCTAATATTCAAGGGACTGTCTATCATTCATCATTGTTAGAAAGAACTGTCACGACCCAATATTCCTCTGTAGGATATCGTGGCGGCACCTAGTCTCTAAGACTAGGTAAGCCTAACACTTACTGAATTATTAGAAGAATTTAACCATTAACTACTAAATATGAAATAGAAACCTTTATACATAACTTACAATTTTCAAAATTCGGTAATATAAGTCATAAGCTCTACTGAGTTTACTAGGAGAATCCCTAAATATAACTGTTCATAATGGAAATTAAATAGTACAAATAAACATCAAATGGTGACTCTGAGGCTTGCGAACGCGATTGTAGGTTTACCTTGAGTCTCCGCAGCAGTGCTCGATCAGCTGGCTAATAATCAACAACAATCGGGGAACTTGGATCTACTAAAAAATGTGGTAATATGAGTACACCTCAGTGGTACCTAGTAATTATCAAGACTAACCTCGGTAGAGTAGTGACGATGAACAATTAAGATACATACTGGACTAAACAACCTGAACAAATGTGAAGGTGAACTAGCAGAGAACAATATTAATATAAGGCTAAGCATGATAAGGAAATACAAAACAATACTTACAATGATACACTAGTAACAACAATATCTAACAGGAAGTAGTCAAGTAATGACGCTATAGAATAAACTGAACACAATCTAAGTCCGTGAATCAAATAAAGGAAAAACTGGCAACAAGTTAACAAGAATAACCACTTCACACCAGATCTGGTCAAGCATTTTTATGAGGTACCAAATCATAATAACAGCTCATGAGTCCTAATTCGTGAACCCTAATCCCTAGGCATCTTGTGCCCCCATTTAAATTTATAATCGCAAGGACGACTCATATGCAGAGAGAACAACTCCCACACGGAAGGCAAGTAGACAAGAATACATTTAATGGTCAATAACGTTAGGATTCATCTTCTTAAACTGATATGGCTGACTAATCTATGTGTTTGCTTGTGCAAATGTTCTACCACAATCCAAGTCAACAAACAAGAGAAAGACAATGAATGGCACGTAAGAACCGATCACCATAAAATATACAGTGTAAATAATACATCAACGAAATGGACGTTACGCCAAGCACAACAAGATTAGCTACATAGAACCGAGCAAATAAAATAACACGGGGGAAAGCAATTAGCCATTTGCTAAGGAAAACAACAATCAAAGAAAGTGAACAGAAAAGGGAAAATGACAACAGAGCCCTCCCAATGTACCGCCTCGTAGTCTTAAATAGTAAAATGAATCACAACTTTCTTTATATTACAACGGGAGCCTTTAAATTTAGTTTTAAAAATTATTTTTCCAAATGCATCCTACGTTTTAACCCACCTTATCATACCACGCAGCTTTTAGTAGTTCCCTACTAGCCACGCGTTTCAAGCCCACCTTATCTCACCCCATGTGTTTCAACACCCAGACCTTATAACACCACATGTGTATCAATAACAATAACACGACAAAATTCTCGTGCAAACACAATAACAACCGCACAGCCATCTCGTGCAAACACAATAATAACCGCACGATAGAAATATCGTGCAAACATAATAACAACTGCAGGGCAAAAACCTCATGCAAACATAATAACAAATACAACCACAACAATGATAATAACACAAGAATACGACAAGTAAATGAACTCAGGAGCACCAAAACACAAAGAGATGGAAGAATAATCTCACAAGGATAGACACAATAGGAAATAATGGTACCACATATAAATAGCTCAACAAGGAAGAGATATTGTGTAACAACGATTCCACATAAGTACAATTCAATGATAATAGGGGTAACATGAATCAATAACTCCAATTAAGGGTAAGTCAACAATTATAAGGGATACCAAAACTTCAATTAGGGTGGAGCAATTACGAAAAAGATACAACAAATTCAATTAAGAATAAGTAATTATGGAAAAAGGTAATAATAAATTCAATTAAGGAAAAGCAATTACAGAAGGATAGTAAGAAAATATAAAAGGAAACAACTTCAGTTAAGGCACATAAGAGTTTAACCAACAATAAGGGTGGAACATAAAACATTTTATTCCAATTAAGGCACGTAAAGGTGAAACTAGTAAATGGAAAATTTAACATAACAAAATAACTTCATATGTAATGAACAGAAGAACCAAAGAACCCTAAACGGTCAACTTTCCACAAATAAGCCCGAGCAAGTACTCGTCAACTCGTGTACAAGGACTTCACATGACACAATTAGCACCAAAGACTCAAATCATAAGGGCTAGCTCCCTCCCTCCCCCGCAAAGTTAGGCAAGATACTTACCTCAAAGAAGCTAGATTGTTTCTCAAAATGAACTTCTTGAGTGAAACAACATTCGGGAGGCTCAAATCTAGCCAAAATAAAATCAAATCATAAATAAAACTCATAAGGAACAATTTCGGATAATAAAGCCTCAATCTTTAACAAAAACTAAAAAGTTAACCCATGGGCCCGCACCTTGAAACCCGATAAATTCACAAAACCCTAATATCCATTCCGATACGAGTTCAACCATACCAAACTTATCAGTTTCTGATACCAATTCTTCCTTCAACTTATTATTTTACATTTTGAATGGTTTCTTCAAAAATTCCCATTTTCCTCAATGTAAAACACTAATTATAAGAAGAAGAAAAAAAAGATAGAATCACGGAATATAATAAATTCGAGGTCTATAACTTCAAAAACAATAAAAATGGCTAACCCTCAACATAGAGTACTTATATATTCTGTTCAGGTGTTTGTACACCGTGAGCGCGGAAGAAGTAATGCTATCGCGAAGAAGGAGATGACCATTGCTAGAAATTGTACTACGTGATCGTGAACAGGTACATGCGATCGAGAAAGGAAAACACGGATGCCCTAAGAAATTTACTATGTGATCGCGAAAGGGAAAAGTGTACCAGCTGAGTTGTGCTACACGAACGCATAACTGTGAAAGCGAGCGCGGTGAAGGGAGATGCAAACGTACCCGATCGTGGAAATTAACATGCGAACGTGAAGAACAATATTTCCTGCATCCAAAATTACATTACGCGAACGCGAGGGAGTTGGCGCAAATGTGATGAAGAAAACGACATACCAGCAATAGTAGTCCAACAACTTGGAGAAATGGCTCGTATCCCATCTGAACCACACCCGAGGCCCCCGGGACCCCATCGAAACATGCCAACAAGCTTCATAACATAACACGGACCCGCTTGAGGTTTCAAATAATATCACATAACACCAAAACTACGAATCGCACCATGAATCAGACTTACTTATAAACTTTCAAATCTTCCAATTTCAAAAACTCATGCCGAAACATAGCAAATCAACCCGGAATGATGTTAAATGCTTCATTCAAGACCAAAGTAACTTAATGGAGCTAACCTAACACTTTGAATCACATTTCAACTCCCATATCATCAAAATCAACTCTCAGTCAAACCTCTCAACCTTCCAAAACTTCAACTTTCTAATTTTTGCCGAAACGTTACAAGTTACCCTATGGAACTCCAAATCCAAATCCGGATGCACACATGATAAGTGAGGATTTTGACGACTTACTAGCACTTTTTATCTTTTGTTTTAGTCCAAAAGTGTTTAATAGTTTTTCCAAAAATTGTTGAAATATGCTTAAATGCAGGAATATTGGAAAATAACCCCCAAGATGAAATCCAACTCAAGAAGGAGTGATCTGAACTCAAGAACAGAAATAGTCACAGAAGCTCAAAGTACGAATGCAGGTTACCATCTGCGACCGCAAATTGTGAAGAAAATCCTATTAGAGATAAGTGCAAAGTACGGTCCATACATGGCATGTGCGGTCGTAGAAACTGAGCAAGAACAAAAGTTCAGAGAACCTGCATCTCAAGTTCAACAGAAGTGCAGACATGTGCAGCCGAAGAAGAAAAACTATGCGGCCGGAGTCACATTTGACCGGACCACAGAAGAGCAATATACAGTCTCACCCAGAAATGTGCGGACCGTAGAAAAAGAGAAGTGTGACCGCACTTCAAGAATTATACAGCCGCAAGTTTCCAATCCTATCAGGCTGAAGCAAAGTGTGGACCGCACATGGAATTGTGCGGCCACAGAACCTCTGAAAGGGTATTTTTGTTATAAAATTTTAGCCCTGTATAAAAGAAGAGTTTCACTTTTTTTAGGTCAAGTTTTGATATCAGTAGCTACAGTAGATGTTTTTCTCTAGCACTCACACTTTCAAATGATACTAGTTCATCTAGAAAATTGAAGTCCATAATTATTACAAATATAAATGAGAAAAATAGAAAGAGTAAGGTTCAAATCAACTTCATATTCATTCTAAATGCCATTCGACACATGAGACTCTACAATCACTTGCTCTCCATAGTTTATAGGTTTACTTGGAGATGGAAAGGAAACAAAGAAATGAGGAATCAGTGGTTGAGCAGTAATATAACAGTAGCAGAAACTAGTCCCAGCAAAACCAGCTCAATCCCAGAAGATGATATGCAATAATCAACAAAAATCAACCAGAACTTCAAATCAAACTCTTAAACCACCCAAAATCAAACCATTTCAGCCCCCAAATAAATCAAAAATCATTTCAGGAATTGGAAATCTAAGAAATCACCAAAAAACTCAATAAAATAATAAATTTCAGTGGAATTCTCAGCCGACTTCTTTTCAAAATTTTTTAACTCTTTAACTCTTCCTTGAAATACGAGGAAGAGATGCCTTTATAAGCAAGGAAATAGGGCAACCTAATGATTAAGCAGATTTGCACTTGGATCCTTATTCAATTCTCTTCCTTGCTTAGGGATCCTTAAGTTAGAATCATATTTCCATTTAATTCCCAACTCGATCTTCCTAGAAGCTTTCTTAAGTTGTTACACCAATATTCCATATCCCAAACTACCAAAATTACCCCCGTCAACTCTGTTTATTACCCTAAAAACCAACCCGGGTCAACTGATCAAGCTAATGGGTCTACAAACCCAAATTAACTCCTCATCTGGGCTAATCCCCCTTTTAGATTCAATTTCAACTCAAAAAGCAAAACAAGTAAATGCACAAGCCAACCATTTGGGCTCAAACAAATATTTGAACCAATTACCCTCTGTGGCCAATGATTGAAATAAAATTAGATATACTAGACAGCCTAAACCAAAATAGACTTAACACAAAATTTTAGTTAATGGCGAAGCCCGAGTTAAAGAGATTCATGCAAAGACGACACATACAAAAAAGAAGACGGAGAAGGATGACCAAATATAATGCAAGAAAAGAGATAAAACCAGAAATGAAACAAAAATACCTAATCAGCTGGCTAAGCTTTGAAATTTTTCTTCAACCTCCTGATTTTGACCAAAAGGGGTCTCAACTATGTGTATTCAGAGGAAAACACATGGTCAAGGTCCATTGTGGTCTCAATCGTCAACGGATCCACCGATTCTGGAGTTTTGACATTCTTAAGTCTCACTTTCAACTCAGATTCGACGAGTTTAGGACATGTTTGAGGAAAATGAGGTTAGGATTCAGAATGAGGAAAGTGAGGGGATCATAGGGTGTTAATTTGGTTGGATTAGCATTGGTGCCGCCGGTGGATGGTGGTGGGATTTAGGGGCGGCTAGGGTGCTGATGGGATCTCTAAAGGGGTGATTTGTAAGAGACGATGAGAGACAGGGTGGTGGGGTTAGTTCGGATATTTATATAATAAACCCACCCCATTTCCCCACCATTGGATCAAGCCAACCTCGACGGTTAAAATGAGTTAAATTAAACAAGGTCGTCTAGACTGGGGTGGAAGTGGCAGATTATGGATGGGTTTTGTGCCTCAATTGGATGAGTATGGGGGAAATGAGTTGGGCTTAACAAATTGAGTTGAGACTAGTCCAAAATCTGATTCTATTTTTTTTTCCTTCTCTTCAATTTCCTCTCATTTCTATTTTAATTCCCTTTCTTCTCTTTTTTTTTCGAAATTAAACTAAAAATCAAAGTTAAAACCTAAAACCATATTAACTTGAAAAACACTAATTAAACCTAAATAAAAATTATCATAATTAATTAAAAACAAAATAAAATAATAACTACTCAAAATCAAAGTTAAAATTAAAAGGTGCAAAATAAACTATTTTTGTTATTTTCCCTTTTTTATAAAATAACTTAATTACTAATTAATCCTAAATGCAAATGCCATATATTTGTATTTTTCATTAATTAAATAAAGTAAACATGCACAGACAATATGCAACAATAACATAAAATGCCACAAAAATTTACAAAACTGCAACGAATTAAAAGAAACTTATTTTCTTGAATTTATGGGAGTAATTCGTATAGGGAAAAAATTACGTGCTCACACCTGTACCAAAGAAGGATGGTAAGACCAGGGAGTGCGTTGATTACTGCGATCTCAACAAGTAAAGTCCAAAAGATAACTTTCCACTACCGAAAATTCAAAAATAAAATAGTTTTATGTTGAGCATGATTTTTGTGATTTTTGTGTTATTTTTATCTTACATTTGCATTTTTGTGTGTGCGTGTTTATTTATTTAAATTAGTAAAATACAAAATACATACATCATGTTTTGCATTTTTTAGTGTTTAATATCAAAATTATACGGTTTACATTTAAGTGATATGTAATTATGTGGGATGATTGTAGTAAAAATTAATTGTGTTATGAGTTAGTATATATATATATATATATATATATATATATATATATATATATATATATATATATATATATATATATATATATATATATACATATATATACACACATATGTATATGATACACCATGGAATGTAGTATGGAAATCGGAATTGGGCCATAGCAAAACCAGGCCCAATGTAATTCAATACACAACCCAATTCCCTACCCAGCCAGCCCAACAGCCCTTACCCGACCCTGTACCGCCCCGACCCGGCCCAACTCACACATAACCAAATGAACCCCCATTCAATTTCCTCCCCCATTTCTCTTGAACACCCAAACGAAAAACCCTAAGGCACCTCCATAGCCGCCCCCATCCTCTTCTTCTCCAAAGGCGCCTGCCACTTCGCCGCCGACCAAGCAGCACCCTCAAACTTCACTGCCGCCGCCAGACCACACAACGCAAGCCTCCAGCGACGAGCTCCGTCACCACTACAAGCGAGAAACACACACACAAATTTCTGGTCTTAGCTTCACAGCTCCTAAGAATTTGAAGCGATTGAATCGTTGTTTGCTGCTGCCGAGTCGAGCTCGCTTGGTCGCTGTTGCCGTTCGAGTTCGAGTTCCGTCAAGGTCTTGGCCGTTCAATCCCTTCGCGCACACAAACGCATCCCTTCGATCGAAGCGATTGAATCGCTGTTTGCTAATTTCTAGCCGCTGGATAACACACAAACGCATTTGGAATCATTTTCGAGTCCCGATTCCGATATGAAGCTTAGCTTCAGTTGAGGGCACGTCTGGACTGTTTTTGAGTTGCCGATGCCCATTCGAGGTTCCATTTGAGGCTTTGTTGGTTGTTGTTGTTTCTCGTCGGATCGTCGGAATCAAGATTAGTGCATTTTTTTGGCTCAACAGGTTCATTTCCGTATCGCTCTTCCTTATTTGAACTTGTTTGGATAATTTGAACTTTAGAATAGTTGTTTTTGCTTAATTTTCTCTCGAGTAAGTTCATATTCTGTGTCGATTGAATGCATCGAGCTTCTCCTGTTGAAATCTTCATGTGAGTTTAAGGTGGTTGAAGATTCGGATTATCGTTGTGTTTAGTGCCTCCATATTATTGTTAGTCGTCTGTTTCTAGTTGTTAATGAAAATCAATTAGGATGTTTGGTTTGGATAGTCATGGGAATATACAGTTTTGAAGAATTCAAGTAATCCGGTCTCGAGTTCAACTTTGACGAATATGTTTTGTTCCTTTCGAGTTTGTTTTAAGAAGAGTAGATGGGATTCCTTCAGTATTTGCTTGCTGTTAATTTTGTTTCAAATCGTCTTCAGTCTATTCACTGCTCGTCGTTTGTTTAAAACGATCGCTAGACCACATTATGTTTACGTCAAAGGTAAAGCCTTCGTCTGAGATTTTGGTTCGATGTTGTTGATTTCGTATAAAGTCGTTTAAAGTTTGCTTCGCTCTTGGCTGGATTTTTGTGGTGATAGGCAGGATGTTCGCCCATTTGTGTGTATCTAATAATTGGAAAACTAGATAATTAAATTGCTAGAGTTGATATTAATCAATGATTATGTCTTGGGTATACCTGTAATGGTTTGGGTCGGTTTGATTCGAATGGTTTCACTTGGGATATTGTTTGCTTTGCTTTGCTTGGTTGTTCCTCATATGAATTCGGTTTACATTTCGATTCGGTTAATTGTGATTCATACTGTTTCAACTTGTTGATTCATCATACTATGGAATTCCTGCTCATTCATTTGTGTCTAAGTTAACCGGGATTGGTTTCGAATATGGTTATCTTATTCATTTTTGATCTGATACTGTATGATTCAATTTGAGTTCATGGAATTTATTGGTTCAATTTTATTAGGAGCTTGGTTACAGCTATAGTGATTTGGTGTTTAAATTAGGAATTAATTGTGGTCAGTTGTTAGTGTTGTTACAAATGAAGGGTTTGGGGAAAAATAGTAATTTCAGTAATTTTAGGGGTAATATGAAAATTGAAAACTTAAAGAATTATTTATGTTAAAGTATTTTATCCACTAAGCACCAATAATATTAAAATAGGGTATTGTTTAATACTTAGTGAGGAACAAGACATAGTGGCTTTGGAAGATGTTAAAAGAAGTAATTAAATATGTTGCCCATAACTTTTGAATTAATTAAGGAAAAGACAAGTGTTAGTGGGGAACCAAACAATAGGCATGGGAGTTAATATTAATACTATAATACACCCATGACTTTTGATTGAAACAAGAGGGGACAAACATGTAAGCATGGGAAACCATTTAACTTGAATCAAGAAATCATTTAGGGGGAGGGGTCTGTTTTGAGCTATAAAGATAGCATTAATCTGAAACAAAGGAAAGAATTCAAAAAAGGACATAGACATTGATACTTAACTTAAAGTTGAAAGGAAAAACAGAAAAAGGATTTTCGGGAGAGCATTCTGAAAGATACAAATAGATACACACATCCACAACATAGACACCCACGTACACTCATAAAAATAGCCACAAGCATTCACTGTTTGCTTGGCTTTTCTGTTGCCTCCGTTGGTTGTCCAGATTGTCGTTTGCTGTTGGTTTGTTGTTGTGGTGTCTGTTCTGTCCGGTTCCTGCTTGTTTGCTGTGGTATTTTGATGTTGCTTGCTGTGTTTGTTTCGGCTGCTGCACACTGTTGCTGCCATCGTTGCTGCACACTGTTGCTACTGTGTTTGTTTCGGATGCTGCACACTGTTGCTACCCTCGGCTGCTGCACACTGTTGCGGCTGTCGTTGTTGTGTTTGTTTTTCTTGCTGTGTTTGTTGCGGCTGCTGCTGTTGCTGCCATCGTTGTTGTGCTGTACTGCTGTAGTTGCTGCTGCCATACTGATTTTTTCTCTCATCTTGCTTCCCTATACCAGGTACCACCTTGATCTCTTATGAACTATGAAGGATCAGGCAACTCTGGTTTGAAGAATAAATGACATAGTATTGTCCGAACGTTTGTTTGAATCTATGCTATCTCTATTTTTGGTTTAAGGGTTAAGCAGTCAAACATTTTGAAATTTGTATAAATTGAACTGTTAAAGTTTAAGTTATCTGAATTTGTTTCATCATTTTAGGATTAGGGTAGCTTAATGCTAGTCCATATGTAATCAAATTGGGAATGTGTAAATGGACGGGAATTATCTCGAATTAGTTTAATTGATTAACTGTTAGGCCTCGAACGTATGCGAGTTTCTTTTTTTTGAATTTGAGTATTAGTTACAACTAGTCTCGTGATAGGTTAATAGAATAATGGTGATTACGGATCATGAAGTATAGTGCAGTTAACGCATTTCCGATTAGACGTAAAAAATAGTTTCAAATAGTTTGCAGGTTCAAATAATTCAAATAGAAATCAAAATGTTAGTTCAATGCATATAGTTCTGAATTTTCGAGGTCGCCTGAATAAATAATATCTTCTTAAATAACAACTCGAATAATATTAGTAACTAATGTTAGGGATGAACGTTAGCATGAAGTTCAGAAATGGCTTTTGTATTACACATAGTTGACTTCAACGGTTCGATTTATCTAACATCGGTAGTTTAAGTTAATTAAAGAATGGTTAGTTTGCTCTAATATTTTTATCAAACTCGCATGCTATTTATAATTTTAGTTTTAGCATTATTTGCTCGTAGAATAAGGCATAGAACCATCTCCCTTATGCAAGCTCGAGTGCGACTTCCGTTCGCATTGTTCTAATAGTTAATAGGAGGCCCTGGCTCATAAACATGTAACAAAAATTAGGATCTTTTTCTCGTTTACTTTAGAGACAAAATCACTAGAAAATAATAGTCACTTTTAGGATGGCCTTTAAAAATAAAAATGAGGCACTCCATGCCAACTAAAACTCATAAATTGCGTGGCCCTCTTTAAATGTTCATATTAAAATACTTAGACACCGGGACATGCCGTTTAGCAAATTTTCACGGCCTCCCGCAAAGTTATCAACACGTTAGATGCTTTATGCGCGCTTTTAATAATTTTACCTTCCTAAACTCGAGTGCACATTTATGTGACTCAAACCCAAATCTCAACGGAGTCGAAGTGTGTTGACAACCCCGGGTGCACTGGTGCGACGTGGTTCGAGATGCATTTTCACGACGTTGCAATTCTTTTGTTAAAATAATAATAATAATAATAATCAAAAGCGGTCGAAAGTTAAAATTTGCATAGAGGTTAAAGCACATTATAAAATCAGATAAAGAGGCCAAATACGACGATTGAGCGACCGCGCTAGAACCACGGAACCCGGGAATGCCTAACACCTTCTCCCGGGTTAACAGAATTCCTTATCCGGATTTCTGGTTCGCGGACCGTAATATAGAGTCAAACCTTTCCTCGGTTCGGGATCAAACCGGTGACTTGGGACACCATTACTTTTCCAAGTGGCGACTCTGAATTAATTAAATAAATCCCGTTTCGATTGTCCTTTAATTGGAAAAACTCCCTCGCGCTCCCGCGGGTGCGGCGAGGACGAACGGTTGTTTTAGAGGTGGAGATTGTGACGACCCAAAGGGTCATCACTTATTTAATTAATCATTTCGAGCTTCCGAGGCCTTGAAAACCTCATTCTATGTTGCCTCGATTTACGTGCACGATCCGAGCATGTAGCCGGAAAGATTTTGTGATAGAAAATATGAATTCTATGAGAAATTTGGATAAAAATGATATTAATATTGATATGGTTGACTTCGGTCAACATTTTTGGTAAACGGATCCGGACCCGAGATTTGATGGTCCCGAGAGGTCCGTAGGAAAATATGGGACTTGGACATGCGTCCGGAGTCGAATTCCGAGGCCTAGAGCCCGAGTTATGAATTTTTATGTGAAATTGTTTTTGATGTAATTGTTAATGGAAATGAATTAATTGACCTTGGTATCGGGCTCGTATTTTGGTTCCGACGCCCGTACAAGTCTTAAATATTATATATGTGATTTCTGTAAAGTTTGGTGACATTCGGATGTCGTTTGAGATGTTTTGGACCTTGAGTCCCAAGTTTGAAAGTTTTGAAAACTAAAGGCATGAAAATCATGCATTTGAGGCTTGATTTGATGAAAACGAGGTGATATTGGCGATGTGATCGCACGAACAAGTTCATAATGTGTTTTTGAGGTTATGTGCATATTTGGTTTGGAGCCCCGAGGGCTCGGGTGAACTTTGGATAGGCCACGAGATCAATTTATCATGTTAGAAGTTGCTGTCTGCAACTGGTCTGCAGAGTTCGCAAATGCGAACAATAGTTCGCAAATGCGAACTCCCCACTATTCTGCAGAGTTCGCAAATGCGAACAATAGTTCGCAAATGCGAACTCCCCCCTATTGTGCCTGTGTTCGCAAACGCGAACAATAGTTCGCAAATGCGAACTTGACCCTACTGTGCCTGTGTTCGCAAATGCGAGATATAGTTCGCAAATGCGAACCGGCCACTATTCTGCCTGGGTTCGCAAATGCGAACAATAGTTCGCAAATGCGAACCTCCCCATATTTAGCCTTTGTTCGCAATTGCGAACAATAGTTCGCAAATGCGAACTTCCCAGTTTTTGCCTTGTCTTCGCAAATGCGAAGAAAAGTTCGCAAATGCGAACTTCCCACCCTTAGCTTATTTTTCAAAATCCAGAAATTGGTCGGGGTTCGCAATTGCGAACCCATGTTCGCAAATGCGAACACAGAGACCTGAAAAACACGAATTTCACTCATTTCTTCATTTTTCACAAAACCAAAACACCCATTTGCGATTCTTCAAGGATTTCTTCTTCATCAAAACGATTGTAAGTCACTTTTTACTTAATTCTTTCAATTCCTAACATCATTAAACATGTTTTTCATAAGAAATCAAAGATTTTCAAGGTAAAATTCTTGTTTTTGTTAGAAAATAGGGTTTTTCATAAATTGGGGAATTGGACCTCGAATCGAGGTCCGATTTTGAAACAAATTATATATATGAACTCGTGGGGGGATGGGTAACCGGATTTTGGTCCTAACCCCGAGTTCCGACCATGTGGGCCCGGGGTTGAAATTCACTATTCATGGCAGAATGTTGTAAAAGTGGTATTTGGTCTTAAGAATTAGTTTGTTGAGTAGTATTGATGATATTAAATCAATTGTGTATAGATACGATTGGATTGGAGTCAAATTCGAAAGGAAAGGGCATTGCTACGGATTAAATCATTCGTAAACTTTCGAGGTAAGTGTTTGTTCTATCCTAGTTTGTAGGAATATGAATTTAATTATAAATATTGTTGACATAGAGATTATTGGCTAAATGCCGGTAACATATATACTTTATATTTGGGATCGGGTGGTACGCCTACCACGAGATATAATTATTGATATATTTGGGAGCGGGTGGTACGCCTACCACAAGATATAATTATTGATATAATTGGGAGCGGGTGGTACGCCTACCACGAGATATAATTATTGATATATTTGGGAGCGGGTGGTACGCCTACCACGAGATATAATTATTGATATATTTGGGAGCGGGTGGTACGCCTACCACAAGATATAATTATTGATAATTGGGAGCGGGTGGTACGCCTACCACAAGAGATAATTAATGTGATAGTTGGGAGCGGGTGGTACGCCTACCACGAGACATGAAATGAAAGAGGAAATTGAGACAAGAAAGTAAGGTTTATTCTGTTGATTTGATTATTCCGGATAACTTGAGTTATTGACTGTTATTTTAGAGCAGAGTATTTCTTTATAAATGTATCGTATATATACATATATATATCTATATTGTTGCAACTGTACAGGTTTAGGTGGGTGACTGGCCTTAGCCTTCTTACTAGTTCGCTGGGATAGGCCAGGCACTTACCAGCACATAGGGTCGGTTGTGCTGATACTACACTCGCTCTTTTTGCGCAGATACAGGTTACGGACAGCAGCAGCGACAGTAGAGACTTGTGGATTTTTTGACTACTGAGACTACGAGGTAGCCTTGCAGGCGTCCGCAGGACCCGTTGTCTCTTCTATCTATGCTTTTCATTCTGTTATCTCATGTAATCGAGATAAACAGCTTGTATTTTCTTTCAGACAATTATGTGTATTATTCTTAGAAGTTCGTGAGTATTGTGACACCAATCTTGGGTAGTATATCAGATTTGGATTTTCTTTATCACATTTGACTAAGTCTTCCGCTGTAATTTTTATGTTGTTAATAAGAAATTAGTAATTAATGGAGATGTAATTAATATTTGGCTTGCCTAGCTTCCATTTAGTAGGCGCCATCATGACCCCGATGGTGGGAAATCCGGGTCGTGACAAGTTGGTATCAGAGCTCTAGGTTACATAGGTCTCACCACTCACGAACAAGCTTAGTAGAGTTTGAGAGGTAGGTACGGAGACGTCTGTGCTTGTCCTCCCGAGTCTATTGAGTTAGGAAAGAGTCTCTCATTTGTTCTTTCTTATCGTGCGAATTTGTTCTTCAAAGTGTTAAGTTAAATTTCCACTCTTGTCTTCCCACGAATGGCGTAGTCACGTACCGCTTATCCAGCCGAACAATGGCACAGGCTGGTGATAGATCAACTATGCCTTCAAAAGTTTTACGGAGGACGGATAGGTTTCACCAAAGTCTTCGCTACCACCTTCAGCGGTGCATCTTTTGAGAACCCACGAGATTGTGCTTGACAGTTCTTATGAGGAATTACAGAACGTGGGAATAGTCGAATGCGAGGGGTTCATTTTACTGTGCTACGGAAGGCACACCGAAGTAGTGGGAAGATAATGTATTTACCACACCAGTTATGGTCCCAACGGAAGATGCAATTATATCAGGAGATCACCTAATAAATCGTGTTGGGTTTCAACGGACCTTGACATCCGGTCGATGTGTTGGAGTTGTGAAGGACAAATATGGTGAGTTATTGGACTGTATATATATGGTATGGAAAGGTCCTCCAAATAATTTATACATATTTTAGGTTGGTTCTTTTCATGGGGTAAGAATCGCCCCGAGAGAATGACGAAGAGTATATGAGTAAATGGGGTAGCTCAGCAGTGTTAAGCCAACATAGCAAAAGAGGAAATTGGCCGTTGATGTTTGTGACAAGCCTACGAAGAGGGCAAGCCGGCCAACGCAACGCTATCTACTAAACTCTATTTTTAGAAAATGTTCCGAAGACGTCACCCCCGAGATTCTCTGCAATATGTAGTATATGTGATCTGAACGGTTGTACCAGGTCACAATGATTGTGTCCGAATATATATGGTCATGAGCAATAAGTTAACTGAGCCTTAAAGGAATTGCTGTGAATGTGGAATTTTGGAGAAATACAATTTTAGGAAAGCACTCAGGCTACACGCTCCATTGCAGTTAATATTTATCCTACATGGCCAGCCAGATGTAAAGGTCAGGATGTTAGAGGTGGAGGTGAAAATCCTAGAGGCGGAGACCCAACCATTGATATACTTTTTATGGTATGAGGGAGGTCATTACACCAGATGGTGTCATCACGTGTATAATTCAGATTGTTATAAACAGAATAATTTTCCCTTAAGTTGATTTGGTTTTTGAAAGAAAATTTAGGCGAGTCTGTTTAACATGCTCCATTCATGAGCGAGCATCGTAATCATACTACTTAGGGAAATACTCCCGTTGAGATATTATATGAGGATAGACATCCCTATTATTAGGTGTTAGTCACTAAATATCCATGAGACTAAGAGTGACTTTATATTACTTATTACAGTATGTTTTGATATAATTCTCGGAATAACTAATTTTAATCGTTAATTGTGTGCCCTATCAGTATAAGGGTTCATTTTATGTCGTGATTATCTTTGACGGACAATTATTGAAAGGAAGAAAGAAAGGAAATGAAAAATTTCAGATTATATGATGTGCAAGCACTGTGATTCAGAGTTGAGGATGAGATCCTCCAATTTTTGGCATAATGTGAAATATTTCTAAGCCGAGCTTCAAGCTGCGGTGGATATCATATGAGGACCGGGTCCTGGTAGTAAGAGTTTATGTGTTTAAAATTCTTCTTTTATGAATTAATACTTTCGTATCGCATTCGTAAATAAGAGTCATGTCCGTTAGGACTATTTGACAATTCTTGTATAGTTTCTATTCATATTTAGCCATTTCTATTTTGAAACCGTTGAGCTTAGCCTTTGAGACGAGCACCAGGTAAGGATAAATATGACGCATTAATTCGGGAAAATAATCACGAGGTCACCATACCTCATTCTGAGTAAAGTGGGATTTGTAGAATAAGGTATTTGATAACAGGGTTAATTGACGATGTTGTAATTTAAGAATAACTCTTATGGCCAGACTTCAGAGTCATGGATATGTGCATACGCACGAGTGTGTTCGTGCCTTATTTAGACTTGTTCGTTGTAGTCTTCATTGTTTCCATATTGACATACTCCTGCCAGTCATGAGGAGCATGCGCAACATCTCAGAGTGACTTTGCAGACTTTGAAAGATAGCCAACTATATGCAAAAATTTCGAAGTGTGAATTTTGGCTAAGTTCAGTTGCATTCCTGGGTCATATTGTGACGGCAGCAGGTATTCAGGTTGATCCGAAGAAGATTGAGGCAGTCAAGAACTGGCCTAGACCGACATCAGCCACAGAGATTTGGAGTTTCTTGGGATTAGCGGGTTATTATCGGCGATTCGTGGAGGGGTTTTCATCTATTGCAACCCCACCAACCAGATTGACACAGAAAGGTGTTCAATTTGAATGGTCAGGATGAATGTGAGGCGAGCTTTCAAAAGCTCAAGACAGCCTTGACCACAACACCGGTATTGATTTTACCCACATGTACGGGACCTTATACTGATTATTGTGATGCTTCCCGTATTGGGCTTGGTGCAGTGTTACTGCAGGATGGCAAGGTTATTGCCTATGCTTCGAGGCAGTTGAAGATTCATGAGAAGAACTATCCAGTGCATGATCTAGAATTGGCGGCGATTATTCACGCATTGAAGATCTGGAGGCATTATTTGTATGGTGTAGCATGTGAAGTATACATCGATCATAAGAGTCTTCGGTATTTGTTTAAGCAGAAAGAGTTGAATATGAGGCCGAGAAGGTGGCTAGAGTTGCTAAAAGACTATGATGTTACTATTTTATATCACCCAGGTAAGGCCAATGTGGTGGCCGATGCATTGAGTAGAAAGTCTGCCAGCATGGGTAGTCTTGCATATATTCCGGCCAATCAGAGACCATTGGCTCTAGACGTCCAGGCATTAGCCAACCGGTTCATGAGATTGGATATTTCTGAGCCTAGCAGGGTGTTAGCCTGTACGGTTGCTCGTTCTTCCTTATTTGAGCGTATCCGTGAGAGGCAATTTGATGATCCTCATTTGCGTGAGTTGAGAGATACGGTACAGCGGGGAGGTGCCACACAGGTAAATCTAGATGATGATGGGGTATTGAAATTGCAGGGTCGAGTTTGTGTGCCCAATGTCGAAGGAATTCGAGAGTTAATCTTAGCGGAGGCCCACAGCTCACGGTATTCTATTCACCCAGGTGCCGCGAAGATGTACCAGGACTTACGTCAGCACTATTGGTGGCGCAGAATGAAGAAAGATATCGTTGCGTATGTCGCTCGGTGTCTAAATTGTCAGCAGGTGAAATATGAGCACCAGAGACCTGGTGGTGTATTCCAGAGAATTGAAATTCCCGAGTGGAAATGGGAGCGGATCACTATGGATTTCGTTACTGGACTTCCTTTGACTCGGAGGAAATTTGATGCTATTTGGGTCATTGTTGATAGGCCGACCAAGTCAGCACACTTTATTCCAGTATCTGTCTCCTACTCGTCGAAGAGGTTAGCGGAGGTTTACATTAGGGAGATTGTTCGTCTCCATGGAGTGCCAGTATCTATTATCTCTGATCGGGGTACGCAGTTTACCTCGCGGTTCTGGAGAGCGGTCCAGCAGGAGTTAGGCACCCAGGTTCAGTTGAGTACAGCATTTCATCCTCAGACGGATGGCCAGTCCGAGAGGACTATTCAGATTCTACAAGGACATGCTTCGAGCCTGTGTTATTGATTTCGGAGGCTCGTGGGACCAGTTTCTACCATTAGCGAAGTTCGCCTACAATAACAGTTACCAATCAAGTATCCAGATGGCTCCGTATGAGGCGTTGTATGGTAGGCGATGTCGATCACCAGTTGGATGGTTTGAACCGGGAGAGGCTCGGTTGTTGGGTACGAACTTAGTTCAGGAGGCCTTAGATAAGGTCAAGACTATTCGGGAGAGATTGCATTCAGCTCAGTCAGTCTAGGCAAAAGACTTATGCGGATCGCAAGGTGCGAGATGTAGATTTCATGGTTGGTGAACGAGTATTGCTTCGGGTGTCGCCTATGAAGGGCGTGATGAGGTTCGGAAAGAAGGGCAAGCTCAGCCCTAGGTATATTGGTCCATTTGAGATTCTAGACAGAGTGGGAGGGGTGGCTTACAGATTAGCTTTGCCGCCTAGCTTATCAGCCGTGCATCCAGTTTTTCATGTATCTATGCTTCGGAGATACTACGGTGATCCCACACATGTGTTAGACTACAGTACTGTCCAATTGGACAATGATCTATCTTACGAGGAGGAGCCGGTAGCCATTCTAGACCGGCGGGTTCGACAATTGAGGTCGAAGAGTTATCCTTCTGTGCGTGTTCGGTGGAGAGGTCAGCCTCCTGAGGCATCGACCTGGGAGTCCGAGTCTGATATGCGGAGCCGTTACCCACACTTGTTTCCTGACTCGGTACTTCTTTCTTTTGTCCGTTCGAGGACGAACGGTTGTTTTAGAGGTGGAGATTGTGACGACCCAAAGGGTCATCACTTATTTAATTAATCATTTCGAGCTTCTGAGGCCTTGAAAACCTCATTCTATGTTGCCTCGATTTACGTGCACGATCCGAGCATGTAGCAGGAAAGATTTTGTGATAGAAAATATGAATTCTATGAGAAATTTGGATAAAAATGATATTAATATTGATATGGTTGACTTCGGTCAACATTTTTGGTAAACGGATCCGGACCCGAGATTTGATGGTCCCGAGAGGTCCGTAGGAAAATATGGGACTTGGACATGCGTCCGGAGTCGAATTCCGAGGCCTAGAGCCCGAGTTATGAATTTTTATGTGAAATTGTTTTTGATACAATTATTAAAGGAAATAAATTAATTGACCTTGGTATCGGGCTCGTATTTTGGTTCCGACGCCCTGTACAAGTCTGTAAAGATTGGTGACATTTGGATGTCGTTTGAGATGTTTTGGACCTTGAGTCCCAAGTTTGAAAGTTTTGAAAACTAAAGGTATGAAAATCATGCATTTGAGGCTTGATTTGATGAAAACGAGGTGATATTGGCGATGTGATCGCACGAACAAGTTCATAATGTGTTTTGAGGTTATGTGCATATTTGGTTTGGAGCCCCGAGGGCTCGGGTGAACTTTGGATAGGCCACGAGATCAATTTTTCATGTTAGAAGTTGCTGTCTGCAACTGGTCTGCAGAGTTCGCAAATGCGAACAATAGTTCGCAAATGCGAACTCCCCACTATTCTGCAGAGTTCGCAAATGCGAACAATGGTTCGCAAATGCGAACTCCCCCCTATTGTGCCTGTGTTCGCAAATGCGAACAATAGTTCGCAAATGCGAACTTGACCCTATTGTGCCTGTGTTCGCAAATGCGAGATATAGTTCGCAAATGCGAACTGGCCACTATTCTGCCTGGGTTCGCAAATGCGAACAATAGTTCGCAAATGCGAACCTCCCATATTTAGCCTTTGTTCGCAATTGCGAACAATAGTTCGCAAATGCGAACTTCCCAGTTTTTGCCTTGTCTTCGCAAATGCGAAGAAAAGTTCGCAAATGCGAACTTCCCACCCTTAGCTTATTTTTCAAAATCCAGAAATTGGTCGGGGTTCGCAATTGCGAACCCATGTTCGCAAATGCGAACACAGAGACCTGAAAAACACGAATTTCAGTCATTTCTTCATTTTTCACAAAACCAAAACACCCATTTGCGATTCTTCAAGGATTTCTTCTTCATCAAAACGATTGTAAGTCACTTTTTACTTAATTCTTTCAATTCCTAACATCATTAAACATGTTTTTCATAAGAAATCAAAGATTTTCATGGTAAAATTCTTGTTTTTGTTAGAAAATAGGGTTTTTCATAAATTGGGGAATTGGACCTCGAATTGAGGTCCGATTTTGAAACAAATTATATATATGAACTCGTGGGGGGATGGGTAACCGGATTTTGGTCCTAACCCCGAATTCCGACCATGTGGGCCCGGGGATGAAATTCACTATTCATGGCAGAATGTTGTAAAAGTTGTATTTGGTATTAAGAATTAGTTTGTGGAGTAGAATTGATGATATTAAATCAAATTGTGTATAGATACGATTGGATTGGAGTCAAATTCGAAAGGAAAGGGCATTGCTACGGATTAAATCATTCGTAAACTTTCGAGGTAAGTGTTTGTTCTATCCTAGTTTGTAGGAATATGAATTTAATTATAAATATTGTTGACATAGAGATTATTGGCTAAATGCCGGTAACATATATACTTTATATTTGGGATCGGGTGGTACGCCTACCACGAGATATAATTATTGATATATTTGGGAGCGGGTGGTACGCCTACCACGAGATATAATTATTGATATAATTGGGAGCGGGTGGTACGCCTACCACGAGATATAATTATTGATATATTTGGGAGCGGGTGGTACGCCTACCACAAGATATAATTATTGATATAATTGGGAGCGGGTGGTACGCCTACCACGATATATAATTATTGATAATTGGGAGCGGGTGGTACGCCTACCACAAGAGATAATTACTGTGATAGTTGGGAGCGGGTGGTACGCCTACCACGAGACATGAAATGAAAGAGGAAATTGAGACAAGAAAGTAAGGTTTATTCTGTTGATTTGATTATTCTGGATAACTTGAGTTATTGACTGTTATTTTAGAGCAGAGTATTTCTTTATAAATGTATTGTATATATATATATATATATCTATATTGCAACTGTACAGGTTTAGGTGGGTGACTGGCCTTAGCCTTGTCACTAGTTCGTTGGGATAGGCCAGGCACTTACCAGCACATGGGGTCGGTTGTGCTGATACTACACTCTGCGCTCTTTTTGCGCAGATACAGGTTACGGACAGCAGCAGCGGCAGTAGCAACTTGTGGATTTTTCGACTACTGAGACTACGAGGTAGCCTTGCAGGCGTCCGCAGGACCCGTTGTCTCTTCTATCTATGCTTTTCATTCTGTTATCTCATGTAATCGAGATAAACAGCTTGTATTTTCTTTCAGACAGTTATGTGTATTATTCTTAGAAGTTCTGTGACACCAGTCTTGGGTAGTGTATCATGTTTGGGTTTTCTTTATCATATTTGATTAAGTCTTCCGCTAATTTTGATTATTCCGCTGCAATTTATATGTTTTTAATAATAAGAAATTGGTAATTAATGGAGATGTAATTAATATTTGGCTTGCCTAGCTTCCATTTAGTAGGCGCCATCATGACCCCGATGGTGGGAAATCCGGGCCGTGACAGGGAATCTCCTACTCACTCATCATAGTCACCAATTTGTACTGCCCCGATGTCGAGTTGTGCCTCGATCCTTCTGGTTCATCAAACCTCAAGCTCTGCCTTGAGCCTTCTGGAGTTGGGCTATGACATGTTGTAATGATTGTAAAAACGGGCTCTCCATTTTTAGCCATATATAGATAGTCCCCACATCTTAGAATGAAAATGATAAGAAACGACTCTGACACCGACTTTCTTGAGCCTCTCACGATGACATCACGATTATGACGTAAGCTTTTGTGATGATCGAAACGTCTCATTGCTCAGCCCGAGTTGTCCGCTTGGGTACACAGTCTAGATCATGCACCGAGGTTTTTAACTTAGAATAACATAACCGCATACCGGATCCCTAGTAGGAAACGCTTATTTGCATCACGTTGCATTTGACTTAGGGGACTCAACACAGGGGTTGGGTCCGTCTAGGACAGGCAACCTGAAATGAAAGACCATCCTGCTATGCCATGTTTGTTTCAAGCATTTATTCGAACTTGCATGCTGACCGGCTTTTTAAATACCGAGGAGAAACGAAAAACAAAAGGAAACAGTGTGGGTCTTAATAGATATTTTCAGAAAATACAAAAATGGGTCTTACCAACAAAATCAATAGTTTGTTAATAAGAGACAATGGAAGGTTGACTTTGCCGACAATGGGTTTCTTAACGAAATGTGTTTTCTTGGTCGGTCAATAAAAGAATAGGTGTTTCTTAACAAAATGTGTTTTCTTTGTCGGTCAATAAAAGAAAATGTGTTTTCTTAACAAAATGTGTTTTCTTTGTCGGTCAATAAAAGAAAATGTGTTTTCTTAACAAAATGTGTTTTCTTTGTCGGTCAATAAAAGAAAATGTGCTTCTTAACAAAGTGTGTTTTCTTTGTCGGTCAATAAAAGAAATAGTTTGTCTTGACGGACCGAACTACGCGAGTTTGATTCTCACCGGATGTGAGATACGTAGGCAACCCCCGTCGGGTCCAACTTGCCATTTTTCAAAAAAAATATACCAAAATCTGTAAATTTTGAAAAAATCATTGCCAGCCAAAATGATCGTTTTCTTTAAATAAATGTGCAGGATGAGCACGATTCAAAATAAACCCTTTGCACTCATGACTAAAATCCCGGTACAAATACGGCTATGGTGGGATGATCTAGGCCAAGAAGGGCAGGATGAGGTTAAAAAGTATTTGAAAGGTCTCACGGGTCTGCTTGAAATAAAACCTCGTGGGGACATCATAAGAGCCTTAGTCACATATTGGGACTCCGCGCACAATGTCTTTCACTTCTCGGACTTCGAGCTCACCCCAACCGTGGAGGAGATGACCGGATACATTGGAAACACTGATATACCATTGGGGCATCAATATCTAATCGCCCCCAGGGTTGTCGCCATACACCGGTTTTTAGACTCATTGAAGACAGCCAGAACGGTACGTAACCCAGATCTAGCACAAGGGTTTTGTACTTTAAACTTCATCTATCAAAGGTACGGTCATGCGGGAGGTTTCAACGAGCCAGAAAACAAATTATGCAGCAAGGGTAATCGCCAGAAATGGGAGGAGCACAGACGAGTTGCTTTCATGATAGCCTTTTAGGACTCGTGGTATTCCCAAGGAAAGACGGGAACATTGATATAAAGGTAGTCGGAGTCGTCAGTACTTTGCTTGACCAAAGCGAAAGTACTCTTGCTCCTATGATACTATCGGACATATATCGAGCCCTCACAATCTGCAAAGCCGGGGGAGATTTTTTCGAAGGCTGTAATTTACTGCTACAAATGTGGATGATCGAGCACCTGTGTCGCCGCACCCAATTCTTGAGATATGGGTTGGTTGAGAAAACTTGCATAAGCGAATTCTATACAAGGATTGATAGGGCCGTCCCGCCTGAAGGAACATTGGCATGGAGGGCATACTTTCAGGCTCTCAACGCAAGTCAAATACAATGGACGTTGGGTTGGTTGCAGATAGACAGAATCGTGTACATGCCAGCGGCTAGGTCCCCCTTTCTCTTGATGGGACTTAAAAGCATTCAACCTTATGCGCCCCATCGAGTGTTGAGACAGCTCGGGAGGTGCCATATAGTACCCAAAGAAGAAGACCTGAGTACCCAGGTTATTGAAATTGGTCCCGATGGTCAATTCCCAGAAGCGAGGGTCCGCCAGATCTGGAGCAAATGCCAATATCTAGAGGCAAACACTTGTGTGCATGATCGAGCTAGAGGAGAGGTTGCACCTAGATATCTTACTTGGTACAAAGGAGAAACATCGGGGGAAAGACCAGCCAAAAGACCTCACCTCAGGGAATTTGCCGAAGCGTCCCAAGACCAATGGGACTGGTTGGCTAAGGAAGAGGTTTACAGAACAAGGATCGGCAAGATAGAGCAACGGGTCCAAAATCTCCAATTTGAAAAAGATATGCAAGCCGCCGCCGACGAAGGAGATAAAAAGAAGTTGGCACAGGAAAATGACTTTTCGAGGGCTCAAATTCAGCAAATGAAAAGGGACGCTGACGGACAATTGAGGAGTCGAGCAGACGAAAAATTGATAAAGGGTTTGAGAAGCCAAGTTGCCGATGTCCAAAGAGAATTGGAAGAATCGAAGGCCCAAACAATGAGGGTCCGTGCTAGCCGGAGAAAGGAGGCACATCAACATGCACTTCACCTGCAACGGATAGAAGAAGATTACACTGAGATCATCACTAGTCTAAGGGAAGCAAATGTTATCCTCAGGGAGCGGGTTTTCAAGCAAGCCCGAGATGCCAGGACAGACCTCGACCGTTGTCACAATCTGATGACCCGACTACAAGAACAAGTCGATAGGCTCCTAGATCAAGTCACCAACAATGCTCGAAGATTGGGGGCGAAAAACCAGCAGATAGAGCAGCTATTCAGGGAAAGGGACATGATCAAGGATAGAATTGGAGAAATAGGGCATTATGTCACTATGAAGTGTTTAGCTTGCGAACAGATGCCCCGCCCTGCCCTTTTCGCTTCGGTTATGGGCTATGTTCATCAGATCATGAGGGATTTAAGGGGATTGCACAAGGACCTCACACCGAGACCCGCGGCAAGGCCGAATGATGCCTCGCGGGCTCCCAGGAATCTTAGAGCATTAGACCTTTGATTAAAAATGTATTTTGAAATGTTGGGTCAAGCCGGTTGGCATGTTATTTTACGTTTTCGAGTCAAGTATTCCTTTTATGTTGTAAGACCTGTTTTGTAACTTTAAGGTTTTATTTGATATAAAAGTTACTGAATTTTGCCACAATCTTGTTACCAGAACTACGCTCGGTCTGATTCACGCGAGAACGTGATACGTAGGCAATCCACATAAGATTCGACCACCACTAAAAAGAAAGGAAAAGAATCCAAAGGTTAAATAACAATAAGGCTTGCAAAGATAGTCGAAAAAGAAAAAAAGAAGAAAAAGAAAAAGAAAAAGAAAAAGGGCTCGAATGACGCATGTTAAGAGTGCATGTAGAAAGGGTTATTTGGTTAGGTGCATTGCATCCAACGTGCTATAACATATCTGTCAACCTCGGTAAACTAACAAGTTTGTTGCATTTCCAGAAAAGTTTAGCAGCTGGTTTGACAGAATATACTGGCCAGCCATCATTACCGTACTAGATCCAAAGGACCGATTACAGTAAGCATGTCTAGTTCTGGCAAGAGTCTCGAGGAAGAGAAATCAGAGTTACAAATCATGAAAGAAGAGGTAGACCGGTTAAAACAACAGATAACAGAGATGCACCTGGCCTGGGCCAGGGAACAAGTCTTCACCAAACCGCCCTACTCTCGCCTCAGCTCCGGAACATCCGCCCATCGATCCTTCGACGAGCGCCCCGATCTATCCATACTTTCAGGGGGAAAACCCATATGCCACCCACATTCCACCAGCCAAACCAAATCCTCCTCCAGCCACCCCTGTTTTTGTGGCACCTCCACCGGCTCCTCCGCAAAGGCCGGCCGGCGAGCCGCATGTTCAGATCCACGACAACTCTTACTATCCTCCAGAGCCTACTTTTAGGGCCCCTGAACCACAATCACATACACCTCACTGGGATAATCCGGCAGAACCGGAAAAGTACTTCCAAAGTTCGGAACACGAGGAAGTTATCAGAAAAGTTAAAAGCCTGGAGCAGTCCTTCAGGAATATGCACGGTTTGGGCAACCAGGTCAGCGTCGCCTACAAGGATCTGTGTCCATTTCCGGACGTCCAGTTGCCAGCAGGGTTTAAAATGCCCAAATTTGACCTATACGAGGGGCATGGTGATCCTGTAGCCCACCTCCGAGGGTTCTGTAGTAAAATGAGAGGAGCCGGAGGACGGGACGAGATTCTGATAGCCTACTTCGGTCAGAGTCTGGGAGGATCTGCGCTGGAGTGGTACACTAGACAGGACCCCAGCAGGTGGTTTACGTGGGATGACTTGGCTCAAGCTTTCATCGGGCAGTTCCAGTACAATCTTGAAATAATCCCCGACCGCTTGTCATTGCTAAAATTAGAGAAGAAACCCGCTGAGAGTTTCAGAGAATTTGGTTTCCGCTGGAGGGAACAGGCAGCAAGGGTAGATCCGCCCATGAGAGAGAGCGAGATGGTGGATTACTTCTTGCAAACACTAGAACCAACCTATTTCGGACATCTGGTGACGTCCGTGGGTAAGTCATTCACTGAGGTGATAAAAATGGGGGCTATGATCGAGGAAGGTTTGAAGGCCAACAAGATCATGAGCTACTCAGCATTGAAAGCCACCACTCAGGCTATCCAAAGTGGTACTGGAGGAGTACTTGGGAAAAAGAGGAGAGAGGAAGTCGCGGCCGTCGAGTCCGGGGCATGGTTCAGAAATAGAGGCCCCGCACCCCAATATAGCCCGCCCCAGCCTCACCACCAAAATTACTCCCACAATCCATATAACCACCCGCAACATTACTATCCCGCACCTGATCCCCATTTTACTGTCCACCACGCACAGTCCTATTCTGCACCTCCCGTCCATGCACCGTGGCGTGCACCAAACCCGCGGAACAATCATCCACCCCCAAGAGCTTACAGAAACCCCTCGGGCGCGAGTTTTCGTCCAAACCAGGCATTCAGGGGCGACAGGGCGCCAAGGCCGAAGAATTTCACTCCCTTGGGGGAATCTTACACTAGTCTGTTCCACCGGTTAAAGCAGGTAGGGTTGCTGAATCCGGTTGAAGCTAAGCTGCCAAACCCTCTTCCGAAGAACCTGGACCATTCAGTAAATTGTGCCTACTGCTCGGGATGTCCGGGACACGATACAGAAAAGTGTTGGAGGTTGAAAACGGCCATCCAGGAGCTCATCGACACTCGCAGGATTGAGGTCCAGACTCCAACAGAGCCCAACATCAACCAAAACCCACTTCCAACTCATCATGAGACCAACATGATCGAGTTGGTACGGGTAGAAGAAGGAAAGGAGAAAGCCTCCCAGACTGTAATGATGATCAAGTCTAGCGGGGTAGGAGTGAGAAAAGGGCCAAACCTTGATGAGTCACCCAGTTGCAAGAAGGACATACCAGGAGGGTCGGAAGCAGGAAAGGGGAGTGTGAGCGGAGTACCGGTGAGGCCGAGGGAAGCAAAGATAGTTGTACCGGGGGCAGCAATCAAGCCCATCTTGACAGTAGCAGGCGTTCGAATGGATCCTTTCATCATCAAGCCAGCAATACAGTTGCCAATAACTGATAGCCGGGCTGTTCCATGGAATTATGCTCGGATTACAACGACCTACAAAGGAAAGGAAGTGAAAGAGGAAGTTTGCGAAGCGCAAGGGTTGACCCGCTCGGGGAGATGTTTTGCCCCTGCGGAATTGAGGAAGATCACTCCGACAACATTGAAAAAGCCGGTAACTCTGATGAAGAGGCGGAAGAATTCCTCAAAAAGATGAAGCCTGCATGACTACTCTGTCTTAGAGCAGTTGAAGAAGACTCCGGCGCAAATATCATTGCTATCCTTGCTGATACATTCTGAAGAACATCGGCAAACATTGATGAAAGTCCTGAATGAGGCACATGTACCGGATAAAATCTCAGTGAGCCATTTGGAGAAGATCACCAATAGGATCTTCGAAGCAAATCGGATCACCTTCACCGATGATGAGTTGCCCGAGGAAGGCACCGAGCACAACAAGGCTTTATATCTTACGGTGAAGTGTGAGGAGGCGGTGGTTACCAAAGTCCTTGTCGATAATGGGTCCAGTGCTAACATTTGTCCTCTCTCTACACTGGACAAGTTGAAAGTGGACATCGGCAGGATACGCAAGAACAACATATGTGTTCGAGGGTTTGACGGAGGAGGCAAGGCATCGGTTGGGGACATAGTGTTAATCTTGACGATTGGGCCAGTGGAGTTCACCATGGGATTGGGCCAGTGGAGTTCACCATGGAGTTCCAGGTGCTGGACATGGTGGTGTCATATAACCTCCTAATAAGGCGACCATGGATCCATGCCTTACACCAACTCGTCAAGTTTGAGTGGGACCAACAGGAGATCGTCGTCCATGGAGAGAACGATCCACAATCAGGCACCATCATTCCCTTTGTTGAAACAGAAGAAGATGTTGGGCCGTGGGTATATCAGGTCTGCGATGTGGTGTCCGCCAACCGAGTTCCATAAGGGGAATGCATTCCCAATGACGGAATAATTACTGCAGACGTCATGGTGGCGCATGAAATGTTGAGACATGGTTTCATACCCGGTAAAGGTCTAGGTGCATCTCTGCAAGGAATCATACAACCGGTATCAGTGGTCGAAAACTTGGGAACCTTCGGCTTGGGATTCAAGCCAACATCAGAGGACATCCGGCGAGCCAAGAGGAGTAAGCAGAAGACATGGGTGCTCCCGAAGCCTGTTCCACGCCTTTCCCAATCTTTCGTCAGGTCTGGAGTAAGAGGACATCCGACGACAAAGATTCCCGGTCCTACGATTAGGCCAGACGAAGAGTTCTTCAGGAAGTTCGAGGACCTATTCACAGATGTATGTATGCTCGGGGATGGTGAAGGATCCAGCCATGCCGAAATACAGTTTGTGGGACCAAAAGCAAAACTGAATAATTGGAAGGCTACTCCTCTCCCCGTCCGGAAGGAGTCTTGGTAGTTTGTTTTGGATTGTTTTCTTTCGAAATTCTGTGTTGGGGGTTGTCCCCGGAGTAAAATCCAGTTGTTTTTAGTTCATTTTGATTTAAGTTTGCAGTTTGTTTTCCTTGTACTGTTCCCATTAATGAAATTTGGTTCCCTTCGTGTCTAATTTTGTTTATTTTTCCTTCTTTTTACTTTTCTGAACAGCCTTCTTTCAACTGATCTTAATGATATGGCGTGCTTAAAGATTAATCAACCCAGCCTAGAAAGTCAATCGGGTTTGGAAATAATAACGCATGAAATAAGAAGTGACGAGAGTGAGTCGAGTACGGCGATGATGAAGCCGTAGAAGAAATCGGTGAAGAATTAAGTCACTTCGAGGAAAAACCCAAACCGAATTTAAATGATACCGAGGCCGTTAATCTAGGGAATGCGGATGACGTCAAAGAAACCCGAATAAGTGTCCATATTGAACCCAATCTGAGAGAAGAGTTGATCAAAACACTCATGGAGTTTAAAGACATTTTCGCATGGTCGTACGACGACATGCCAGGACTCAGGCACTGATCTAGTGGTTCATAAATTACCCACTGATCCGGCATATCCTCCCGTCAAGCAAAAACTGCGGAAATTCAAGACGGAGATGAGTGTGAAGATTAAGGAGGAAGTAACCAAGCAGTTGCAGGCGAAAGTCATTCGTGTCACTCGATACCCCGAATGGTTGGCTAATGTAGTACCGGTGCCAAAGAAAGACGGAAAGATCAGAGTATGTGTGGACTATCGCAATCTCAACAAGGCGAGTCCTAAGGATAATTTCCCGCTTCCCAATATCCATATCCCGATTGATAATTGCGCCGGACGCGAAATCGGATCCTTTGTGGACTGTTATGCGGGATATCATCAGATTTTGATGGATGAAGAGGACGCAGAAAAGACGGCTTTTATCACACCGTGGGGGACTTATTGCTACCGAGTGATGCCGTTCGGTTTGAAGAATGCAGGGGCAACATATATGAGGGCGATGACTACGGTATTCCATGACATGATACACAAGGAAATTGAGGTGTACGTGGATGATGTGATCGTAAAATCCAGACGTCAAGAAGACCATGTTGCCGACCTCAGGAAGTTCTTTCAAAGACTTCGAAGGTACGACATCAAGCTCAATCCGGCCAAATGCGCATTCGGAGTTCCATCAGGAAAGTTGCTAGGATTCATCGTCAGCCGACGGGGCATTGAGTTGGACCCATCCAAAATCAAGTCCATTCAGGAGTTACCCCCGCCAAAGAATAAAACAGAGGTAATGAGTCTGTTGGGAAGGTTAAATTACATCAGTAGGTTTATTGCTCAGCTTACAGCAACCTGTGAACCCATGTTCCGTCTGTTGAAGAAAGACGCTGCGATAGAATGGACGACAGAATGTCGGAAGCGTTCGACCAAATCAAAGGGTATCTGTCAAACCCACCCGTACTAGTTCCGCCTGAGCCAGGTAGACCCCCGATTCTTTATCTGACGGTTTTGGAGAATTCGTTTGGCTGCGTACTGGGGCAGCATGATCTTACTGGCAGGAAGGAACGGGCCATTTACTACCTCAGTAAGAAATTTACAGTCCACGAGGTCAAGTACACTCATCTAGAAAAGACATGTTGCGCCCTGACTTGGGTAGCCCAAAAGCCGAAACACTATTTGTCTTCTTACACCACTTACCTCATTTCGCGTTTGGATCCGTTGAAGTATATTTTCCAGAAACCTATGCCTACAGGGAGGTTAGCAAAATGGCAAATATTACTTACGGAGTTCGACATCATATACGTGACAAGGACGGCTATGAAAGCTCAAGCCCTCGCCGATCACTTAGCTGAAAATCCTCTGTTGATGACGAATACGAACCCTTGAGGACGTATTTTCCAGACGAAGAGGTGTTGCAAATCGAGGGGTTAGAACTAACCAAGGATCCAGGGTGGAAGCTCTTCTTCGACGGAGCGGCGAACGCAAAAGGAGTCGGAGTAGGGGCTGTGCTCATATCTGAAACAGGACATCATTATCCTGTTACTGCTCAACTGCGTTTTCATTGTACCAATAATATGGCTGAGTACGAGGCATGTATCTTGGGGTTGCGATTAGCGGTGGACATGGATGTACAAGACGTCTTGGTCTTGGGGGACTCGGACCTTCTGGTACATCAGATTCAGGGAGAATGGGAAACCAGGGATTTAAAGCTTATCCCGTATCGTCAGTGTTTGCATGATCTGACCAAGCGCTTTCGATCAGTGCACATCCCAAGGATGCATAATGAGGTTGCCGACGCGTTGGCTACTTTAGCGTCGATGCTACATCACCCGGACAAGGTTTGTGTTGATCCGTTACATATCCAGGTCCGGAATCAACATGCTTATTGTAATGTGATAGAGAAGGAGGTGGATGGTGAGCCGTGGTTTCATGATGTCAAGGAATACCTCAGGTTAGGAGTATACCCAGAGCAAGCAACCGGAGATCGAAAGCGAGCTATTCGGCGGTTGGCGAACGGATTTTTCCTTAGTGGAGGGGTGCTGTACAAAAGAACCCCAGATTTGGGATTGTTGAGATGTATAGATGCAAGTCAAGCCACAACAGTGATGATGGATATACACTCGGGAGTTTGCGGACCACACATGAGCGGATACGTATTGGCAAAGAAGATTCTTCGAGCAGGATATTACTGGCTCACGATGGAGCGTGATTGTATAAGTTTCGTGCGAAGATGCCATCAGTGTCAGATACACGGAGATTTGATTCATTCTCCGCCGACCGAATTGCATACAATGTCAGCACCATGGCCGTTTGTCGCATGGGGTATGGATGTTATTGGACCTATTGAGCCTGCGGCTTCCAATGGTCATAGGTTCATCCTGGTAACGATCGATTATTTTACCAAGTGGGTGGAGGCCAAAACATTCAAATCGGTGACCAAAAAGGCGGTGGTGGATTTCGTACACTCCCACATCATCTGCAGGTTTGGAATTCCAAAGATAATTATCACGGATAACGGTGCCAATCTTAACAGTGGATTGATGAAAGAAGTATGTCAACAGTTCAAGATTACACATCGAAATTCCACACCGTATCGCCCAAAAGCAAATGGTGCGGTCGAGGCAACAAACAAGAACATAAAGAAGATATTGAGGAAGATGGTAGAAGGGTCTAGGCAGTGGCATGAAAAGTTACCATTTGCGCTGTTGGGTTATCGCACTACCGTCCGGACTTCGGTAGGTGCAACTCCTTACTTGTTGGTGTACGGGACTGAAGCAGTAATACCAGCAGAAGTTGAAATCCCATCCCTCCGAATTGTCGCCGAAGCCGAGATTGATGACGACGAGTGGGTCAAAACCCGATTAGAGCAATTGAGCTTGATCGATGAAAAGAGATTGACAGCAGTATGTCACGGCCAATTGTATCAAAAGAGAATGGCGAGAGCATATAACAAGAAGGTACGTCCCAGGAAATTTGAAGTGGGACAATATGTGCTGAAGAGAGTTCTACCACATCAGGCCGAAGCGAAAGGCAAGTTTGCTCCAAATTGGCAGGGACCATTTGTGGTGACTAGAGTATTATCCAACGGCGCTCTATGTCTAACCGATGTTGAGGGAAGATGCACCGATATGGCTATCAATTCTGATGCAGTCAAGAGATATTATGTGTAATTCTTTAATGCATTTGTCAACGTTTGGTTTCGTTTGTGTGTATTTGGTATTTTTCGGAGAATGAAATGACAGAGGCAATTTTTCTACTACCCAAACACTTTAACCCTTGTTTTCCCCTTTGAGCCTTAATTATTCTTTCATATACCCTCTTTCGGAATCATCAAGGAAGATGTGTAACAAAATAGAAAAAAAAAGAAACAAAGAAAAAATACAAGAAAAGTGAACTACGTTCGACCTGATTCCTCAAGAAGGATACGTAGGCGCCACACGGCTCGGCCATAATAAAATAAAAATCAAAAATCCCCCAAGCAACAAAACTGGGGCAGAAGTCATTGTTTCGTTGGAAAGATAGTGTGGATTCCGAAAGTTGTAATAAGCTAACCGTTGAGGCTAAACCCCTTTCTTCAGCCTCACGCGCGGAAACCATGTTAAGAACCAGAAAGACCTCTCGATCAGTATTTGAGAAGTGCCAAGTCATGTGAACAAAAGCCAAGAGTGACATCCCGACCCTCGATTGAATCCAGGATGCACAAGCCGAAAGGGGATAACGCTCTAGAGGGAATCTCAGGGGTGATACCCCGCCGCAGGGAAAGAAAGCGTAAATGAGAGAGTCTTAACGGTGAAAACCCTCGAGGGCACCTTAAGGCGAAGGAAGTTGAGAGAAATAAAATGAGAGAGTCTTACGGTGAAAACCTTTACGGGCACCTTAAGGCGACGGGAGATAGAGAGAAATGAGAGAATCTCATTAGTGAAAACCCTTTGAAGGGCACTGTGAGGTGACAAGACGAGATGGTTACAAGATGTCTGCATGAGACAAGGTTTGGACATCCGTTTACCTCTAGCAGAACGCGGCATCAGAAAGTGATTGACATGAATAGACTGGGTAGTTTAATCTCAAAGGCGCGGCATAACCATTGGATCGGTCATACATTCAGATAAGTTTTCCTATTTTTGAGTTCAGAAAAGTTTTTCTCTTCTTTTGTCATTTGCGGTCAGTATTCTTTTCTTTTCTTTCATTTTTCGAAAATTGATTTTGCAAAGCTTACTACCAAGTCTCCCAAAGCAGTATAATGAAAATGAATAGGCGTGGAACGAGGCAATAAGGCAGAAGTCGTTACGATAGTAAGATTGGGACGACAGGTTGATTGGAAGGTTCGCAGGAATTACGGAGTATGATGGACACACGTGGCACGTCCGAAAGATGATCTCACGCAACAGATCACCGGCTAAAAAGAGCCGGATCAAACCAAAGATTGGAATAAAAGGAAAGATGAGAAACCATTCGTGGGAGGAGCATCGCCCCCAGCAAGCGTCAACGTCGTCTTTAAAGTTCGAGAGAGGCCGAGCAGCTGAAAGAGAAAAGAGAATGGCCCCAACAAGAGTGGCACGACCACTCACTGCGTTTTGAAACTAACAATTTTTCTTTGATTTAAAGCAGGAAAAGAGGGTTCGTTGGCGGAAAAGCATACCATCCGGAAGTTTATCAAACTGGGGCAGAAAATTTTCTCCTGTTGCGAAAATTTTCTTGAAAGCGAAGACTCAGTGGATAAGGCTAGAAAGCAACACAAGATTTCGGGAAATACCAGCTCCGAGCAGAATAGTTTTGAGAAAGGCCGGACGACACGATGGGGTAATCTTTGAGCTTGGTATCATCCCCAGCAGTTGTTGGAAAAATAAAACAATGGCTTCGAGATTCCCCCAGCAGTATTACATCCCATAATTTGCTCGAGGAGGCAAAAGCGTGAGTCCCAGAGGAGGTATGGGAAGAAGGAAGAGAATGAGGGGTGAAGGAAACAAAGAATACTTCCTCAGCAGCATCATCCCCAGCAGGCGAGTAAACAGTTCCAAAAATATCCCCAGCAGCCAGAAGAAAAAGTAATACGACCCAGGGGAAGGCAATTCCAAGACAGGATAATTCAGAAGAGAAGGTGGTCCGAGAGGCAATGGTACAAAAGGCAAAGGAAGGTAATCAAGATAGGATGAAATCAGTGAGTAGTAGTTGAAGTCAGGGAGCCCGCCTGGAGAATGGAGTGGCGATTTTATTTTGAAGTAGTAGTTGAAGTCAGGGAGCCCGCCTGGAGAATGGAGTGGCGATTTTATTTTGAAGTAGTAGTTGAAGTCAGGGAGCCCGCCTGGAGAACGGAGTGGCGATTTTATTTGAAAGTAGTAGTCGAAGTCAGGGAGCCCGCCGGGAGAACGGAGTGGCGATTTTATTTTGAAGTAGTAGTCGAAGTCAGGAGCCCGCCTCGAGAACGGAGTGGCGATTTTATTTGAAAGTAGTAGTCGAAGTCAGGGAGCCCGCCTGGAGAATGGAGTGGCAATTTTATTTGAAAGTAGTAGTTGAAGTCAGGGAGCCCGCCTGGAGAATGGAGTGGCGATTTTATCTTGAAGTAGTAGTTGAAGTCAGGGAGCCCGCCTGGAGAACGGAGTGGCGATTTTATTTGAAAGTAGTAGTTGAAGTCAGGGAGCCCGCCTGGAGAATGGAGTGGCGATTTTATTTGAAAGTAGTAGTTGAAGTCAGGGAGCCCGCCTGGAGAATGGAGTGGCGATTTTATTTTGAAATTGTAGTGGAAGTCAGGGAGCCCGCCTGGAGAATGGAGTGGCGATTTTATCTTGAAGTAGTAGTTGAAGTCAGGGAGCCCGCCTGGAGAATGGAGTGGCGATTTTATTTGAAAGTAGTAGTTGAAGTCAGGGAGCCCGCCTGGAGAATGGAGTGGCGATTTTATTTTGAAGTTAGTAGTTGAAGTCAGGGAGCCCGCCTGGAGAATGGAGTGGCGATTTTATTTTGAAATTGTAGTGGAAGTCAGGGAGCCCGCCTGGAGAATGGAGTGGCGATTTTATCTTGAAGTAGTAGTTGAAGTCAGGGAGCCCGCCCGGAGAATGGAGTGGCGATTTTATTTGAAAGTAGTAGTTGAAGTCGGGGAGCCCGCCTGGGAGAATGGAGTGGCGATTTTATTTGAAGTAGTAGTCGAAGTCAGGGAGCCCGCCCGGAGAACGGAGTGGCGATTTTATTTGGAAGTAGTAGTTGAAGTCGGGAGCCCGCCCGGAGAATGGAGTGGCGATTTTATTTTGAAATTATAGTTGAAGTCAGGGAGCCCGCCTGGAGAATGGAGTGGCGATTTTACTTTGAAGTAGTAGTTGAAGTCAGGGAGCCCGCCTGGAGAATGGAGTGGCGATTTTATTTTGGAATAGTAGCTGAAGTCAGGGAGCCCGCCTGGAGAATGGAGTGGCGATCTATTTTAATTTGGTTGAGGAAAGCGGTTGAACGTAACAGAAATCTCCGGCATGAATCCAAGTTCGTGAGCAGAGGGAGGCAACAAGGATCGGAAAAGATAGATTCGGATTGCAAAGGAGAATAGTTCAAAGATCATAAAGAAAGAAGCAATGGTCGGGGTTCGGCAATCAAGATAGACCGAAATAACAACTGGCAGAAGAGAAGAAACATCAGAAGGAACGTCAAGTCAGACAGGATGGCAAGGAGCCTGACAAGACCAAGTTAAAAGAGATAGATAAGAATTTGTAGTACTGTAGCCTAATTCCTTGTTTTATCTTTAGCACGATGTAATGAGGAGATCGGTAAGCAGTAATAGCGGCAACAACAACAGTAACAGCAAGATCACAGCAGTCGCGGTAGTCCCAGCTACCAAAACTTCCCGAACTACATTGACCTGATTCCCTTTTAGCCAGGGATATGTAGGAGACCTTTTGAAGCAAAGGTTCGGTCAAACTTTTCCAAAAAATGCTTCATACGGAGTACTTGAACGAGCAAAAATCGCTCGTATCCGCTCACTTATCTTTGCACGAAAACTCTTCATGTTTACGCGCAAAGAGGGGCAGCTGTGAGCACGTGATTTTTGCCCTACATGAGAATCACTCCCAGAAAATTCAAAAATAAAATAGTTTTATGTTGAGCATGATTTTTGTGATTTTTGTGTTATTTTTATCTTACATTTGCATTTTTGTGTGTGCGTGTTTATTTATTTAAATTAGTAAAATACAAAATATATACATCATGTTGTGCATTTTTTTTAGTGTTTAATATCAAAATTATACGGTTTACATTTAAGTGATATGTAATTATGTGGGATGATCGTAGTAAAAATTAATTGTGTTATGAGTTAGTATATATATATATATATATATATATATATATATATATATATATATATATATATATATATATATATATATATATATATATATATACATATATATACACACATATGTATATGATACACCATGGAATGTAGTATGGAAATCGGAATTGGGCCATAGCAAAACCAGGCCCAATGTAATTCAATACACAACCTAATTCCCTACCCAGCCAGCCCAACACCCCGACCCTGTACCGCCCCGACCCGGCCCAACTCACACATAACCAAATGAACCCCCATTCAATTTCCTCCCCCATTTCTCTTGAACACCCAAACGAAAAACCCTAAGGCACCTCCATAGCCGCCCCCATCCTCTTCTTCTCCAAAGGCGCCTGCCACTTCGCCGCCGACCAAGCAGCACCCTCAAACTTCACTGCCGCCGCCAGACCACACAACGCAAGCCTCCAGCGACGAGCTCCGTCACCACTACAAGCGAGAAACACACACACAAATTTCTGGTCTTAGCTTCACAGCTCCTAAGAATTTGAAGCGATTGAATCGCTGTTTGCTGCTGCCGAGTCGAGCTCGCTTGGTCGCTGTTGCCGTTCGAGTTCGAGTTCCGTCAAGGGCTTGGCCGTTCATCCCTTCGCGCACACAAACGCATCCCTTCGATTGAAGCGATTGAATCGCTGTTTGCTAATTTCTAGCCGCTGGATAACACACAAACGCATTTGGAATCATTTTCGAGTCCCGATTCTGATATGAAGCTTAGCTTCAGTTGAAGGCACGTCTGGACTGTTTTGAGTTGCCGATGCCCATTCGAGGTTCCATTTGAGGCTTTGTTGGTTGCTGTTGTTTCTCGTCGGATCGTCGGAATCAAGATTAGTGCATTTTTTGGCTCAGCAGGTTCATTTCCGTATCGCTCTTCCTTATTTGAACTTGTTTGGATAATTTGAACTTTAGAATAGTTGTTTTTGCTTAATTTTCTCTCGAGTAAGTTCATATTCTGTGTCGATTGAATGCATCGAGCTTCTCCTGTTGAAATCTTCATGTGAGTTTAAGGTGGTTGAAGATTCGGATTATCGTTGTGTTTAGTGCCTCCATATTATTGTTAGTCGTCTGTTTCTAGTTGTTAATGAAAATCAATTAGGATGTTTGGTTTGGATAGTCATGGGAATATACAGTTTTGAAGAATTCAAGTAATCCGGTCTCGAGTTCAACTTTGACGAATATGTTTTGTTCCTTTCGAGTTTGTTTTAAGAAGAGTAGATGGGATTCCTTCAGTATTTGCTTGCTGTTAATTTTGTTTCAAATCGTCTTCAGTCTATTCACTGCTCGTCGTTTGTTTAAAACGATCGCTAGACCACATTATGTTTACGTCAAAGGTAAAGCCTTCGTCTGAGATTTTGGTTCGATGTTGTTGATTTCGTATAAAGTCGTTTAAAGTTTGCTTCGCTCTTGGCTGGATTTTTGTGGTGATAGGCAGGATGTTCGCCCATTTGTGTGTATCTAATAATTGGAAAACTAGATAATTAAATTGCTAGAGTTGATATTAATCAATGATTATGTCTTGGGTATACCTGTAATGGTTTGGGTCGGTTTGATTCGAATGGTTTCACTTGGGATATTGTTTGCTTTGCTTTGCTTGGTTGTTCCTCATATGAATTCAGTTTACATTTCGATTCGGTTAATTGTGATTCATACTGTTTCAACTTGTTGATTCATCATACTATGGAATTCCTGCTCATTCATTTGTGTCTAAGTTAACCGGGATTGGTTTCGAATATGGTTATCTTATTCATTTTTGATCTGATGCTGTATGATTCAATTTGAGTTCATGGAATTTATTGGTTCAATTTTATTAGGAGCTTGGTTACAGCTATAGTGATTTGGTGTTTAAATTAGGAATTAATTTTGGTCAGTTGTTAGTGTTGTTACAAATGAAGGTTTGGGGAAAAATAGTAATTTCAGTAATTTTAGGGGTAATATGAAAATTGAAAACTTAAAGAATTATTTATGTTAAAGTATTTTATCCACTAAGCACCAATAATATTAAAATAGGGTATTGTTTAATACTTAGTGAGGAACAAGACATAGTGGCTTTGGAAGATGTTAAAAGAAGTAATTAAATATGTTGCCCATAACTTTTGAATTAATTAAGGAAAAGACAAGTGTTAGTGGGGAACCAAACAATAGGCATGGGAGTTAATATTAATACTATAATACACCCATGACTTTTGATTGAAACAAGAGGGGACAAACATGTAAGCATGGGAAACCATTTAACTTGAATCAAGAAATCATTTAGGGGGAGGGGTCTGTTTTGAGCTATAAAGATAGCATTAATCTGAAACAAAGGAAAGAATTCAAAAAAGGACATAGACATTGATACTTAACTTAAAGTTGAAAGGAAAAACAGAAAAAGGATTTTCGGGAGAGCATTCTGAAAGATACAAATAGATACACACATCCACAACATAGACACCCACGTACACTCATAAAAATAGCCACAAGCATTCACTGTTTGCTTGGCTCTTCTGTTGCCTCCGTTGGTTGTCCAGATTGTCGTTTGTTGTTGGTTTGTTGTTGTGGTGTCTGTTCTGTCCGGTTCCTGCTTGTTTGCTGTGGTATTTTGCTGTTGCTGCTGTGTTTGTTTCGGCTGCTGCACACTGTTGCTGCCATCGTTGCTGCACACTGTTGCTGCCCTCGGCTGCTGCACACTGTTGCGGCTGTCGTTGTTGTGTTTGTTTTTCTTGCTGTGTTTGTTGCGGCTGCTGCACATTGCTGTTGCTGCCATCGTTGTTGTGCTGTACTGCTGTAGTTGCTGCTGCCATACTGATTTTTTCTCTCATCTTGCTTCCCTATACCAGGTACCACCTTGATCTCTTATGAACTATGAAGGATCATGCAACTCTGGTTTGAAGAATAAATGACATAGTATTGTCCGAACGTTTGTTTGAATCTATGCTATCTCTATTTTTGGTTTAAGGGTTAAGCAGTCAAACATTTTGAAATTTGTATAAATTGAACTGTTAAAGTTTAAGTTATCTGAATTTGTTTCATCATTTTAGGATTAGGGTAGCTTAATGCTAGTCCATATGTAATCAAATTGGGAATGTGTAAATGGACGGGAATTATCTCGAATTAGTTTAATTGATTAACTGTTAGGCCTCGAACGTATGCGAGTTTCTTTTTTTGAATTTGAGTATTAGTTACAACTAGTCTCGTGATAGGTTAATAGAATAATGGTGATTACGGATCATGAAGTATAGTGCAGTTAACGCATTTCCGGTTAGACGTAAAAAATAGTTTCAAATAGTTTGCAGGTTCAAATAATTCAAATAGAAATCAAAATGTTAGTTCAATGCATATAGTTCTGAATTTTCGAGGTCGCCTGAATAAATAATATCTTCTTAAATAACAACTCGAATAATATTAGTAACTAATGTTAGGGATGAACGTTAGCATGAAGTTCAGAAATGGCTTTTGTATTACACATAGTTGACTTCAACGGTTCGATTTATCTAACATCGGTAGTTTAAGTTAATTAAAGAATGGTTAGTTTGCTCTAATATTTTTATCAAACTCGCATGCTATTTATAATTTTAGTTTTAGCATTATTTGCTCGTAGAATAAGGCATAGAACCATCTCCCTTATGCAAGCTCGAGTGCGACTTCCGTTCGCATTGTTCTAATAGTTAATAGGAGGCCCTGGCTCATAAACATGTAACAAAAATTAGGATCTTTTTCTCGTTTACTTTAGAGACAAAATCACTAGAAAATAATAGTCACTTTTAGGATGGCCTTTAAAAATAAAAATGAGGCACTCCATGCCAACTAAAACTCATAAATTGCGTGGCCCTCTTTAAATGTTCATATTAAAATACTTAGACATCGGGACATGCCGTTTAGCAAATTTTCACGGCCTCCCGCAAAGTTATCAACACGTTAGATGCTTTATGCGCGCTTTTAATAATTTTACCTTCCTAAACTCGAGTGCACATTTATGTGACTCAAACCCAAATCTCAACGGAGTCGAAGTGTGTTGACAACCCCGGGTGCACTGGTGCGACGTGGTTCGAGATGCATTTTCACGACATTGCAATTCTTTTGTTAAAATAATAATAATAATAATAATCAAAAGCGGTCGAAAGTTAAAATTTGCATAGAGGTTAAAGCACATTATAAAATCAGATAAAGAGGCCAAATACGACGGTTGAGCGACCGCGCTAGAACCACGGAACCCGGGAATGCCTAACACCTTCTCCCGGGTTAACAGAATTCCTTATCCGGATTTCTGGTTCGCGGACCGTAATATAGAGTCAAACCTTTCCTCGGTTCGGGATCAAACCGGTGACTTGGGACACCATTACTTTTCCAAGTGGCGACTCTGAATTAATTAAATAAATCCCGTTTCGATTGTCCTTTAATTGGAAAAACTCCCTCGCGCTCCCGCGGGTGCGGAAAATGGAGGTGTGACAGATCTCAACAAGTAAAGTCCAAAAGATAACTTTCCACTACCGAATATCCATATTCCGATTGATAATTTTTCCAAGCATGAGATTGGGCCTTTTGTTGATTACTATGCGAGATATGACCAGATTTTGATGGATGCATGAGGAAGATACAGAAAAAGACAACGTTCATCACGCCCTAGGGAACATATTGCTATCGGGTAATGCCATTTGGTTTGAATTACACAGGGGCAACTTACATGAGGGCAATGGCCACCATATTTTATGACATGATACACAAGGCAATTGAGGTTTATGTAGATGATGTGATCATAAAGTCAAGGAAGCAGTCTGACCATATTGGGGACTTGAGAAAGTTTTTTCTAGAGGCTCTACAGGTACAACCTTAAGCTCAAACCCGCAAAATATGCATTTAGTGTCCCATATGGGAAACTGCTGGGATTCATAGTTAGTTAGTGAGGTATGAGTTTGTAACGATCTGGCCCGTCGTTACGGGAATTTACCACCCCGTCATGTTGCAATTACATATTTTATGCTTTTATATCAGTGTTAGAGCCTATCGGGTGAGTTAGGAGTGAATTGAATTGAAAATGAAGCAAATAGCATGTTTGAAGGAAGTTTGAATATGGAAAGTCAAACTAGAGTTGACTATCGAGTTAGAGTGCTCGAAATTGGATTCTGATGATTCGACTAGTTTCGAGGGATCATTTATGACTTAGGAGAGCAATCTGAATTGAATTTGGAGATCCGATGTAGAAATAGGCTTGAATTGGCTAAGGTTGAATTTTGGCAAAATCCGATCGATAGGTGAGATTTTTATCCGGGAGTCGGAATGGAATTCCGATAGTTACAGTAGCTCCGTTAGGTGATTTTGGATGTGCCTGCAAAATTTCAGGTCATTCGGACGTCGTTTGGTCGGGTTTTTGATGGAATGTGTAATTTGGAAGTTTTGAAGAAACTTAGGCTTGAATCCGTGTGTAATTGGTGATTTTGATGTTTAGGATGGTGTTTTTATGATTGGAACGAGTTCGTATCGTGTTTTGGGGTATGTTGGTGGTTTTCGTTGGGGTCCCGGGGCCTCGGGGTGAATCCGGACCATCATCCGACATTTGGAAGCAAGAAATGGCCTGCTGTAAATTGCAGATCACTGGGTGAAATTTTAGCCTTCGCGTTCGCGAGGGCTATACCACGTTCGCGTAGGCTGGGGCCGGGTAACTATCACGTTCGCGAGGGATGGTTCGTGAGGGATGGTAACGCGTTGGAACGCATCGCGTTCGCGTGGAGTCAGGCCGCGATCGCGAAGAAGGATTAGGCGAAGCCACGCGTTCGCGTAGAGGAAAAGTCCGGAGGCCGGGAAGTTGACCTTCGCGGACGCGTGAAAGAGTGTCGCGTTCGCGATGAAGAAGAGGGTTAAGGCATCGCGTTCGCGTGAGAGACGTCGCGAACGCGATGAAGGAATTGGCCAGGCAGTGAGTTTAATTGCAGAACAGAGGGCTTACGGGTTCATATACCCAAAACACTATTTTTGAGCCCTAGAGAGAAGAAATCACGGGAAAAGCTGGGAAATCATCGGGTATTCATTGGAGGTAAGTTTCTTGACTCAAAAACATCATTTTATGGTAGAATTAACATCAATCTTCATGAATTTGGGTAGAAATTGTGAAGGATTGTGGCCTAGATATTGAAAACGAAAAATTAGATTTTGAAAGGCCAATCGAACTCCGATTTTGGTAAATTTTATATGTATGGACTCGTGGCAAGATGAGGGTTCTGGAAATATGAGTTTCGAAATTTTTCGAGATGTGGGCCCGGGGCTCGGGTTTTGCCAATTTCGTGATTTTTGATATTTTTCGAGTTCTTTCGATTGGGTTATGTTCCATTAGCCTATTTTGATATATTTGTGCTGATTTGTGCTAGTTTTGACGTGCGTGGATGCCGGTTTGAGGAGCTAAGGCGTCGCGGGCATGAGCTTTCGTCGGTTCGAGGTGGGTAATACTTGTAAATGATGTCCTGAGGGTTAGTAAACCCCGGACTTGCACATCTTAGTGCTGTGTTGAGGTGACTTGCACGCCGGATAACGGGCGTGGGGTAGAGCACCATTAGGGATCGTGACTTGGTCCGTCCCGCGTAATAAATAATAACACCTAATTGTTGAAATGAATTGGACTAATTTTCATGTTTGGGCTTCGTGCCAATTATTTGAATCCTTCAGGGATTGGTATCACTGTTTTGATAACACCGTGCATATTTTATTCTAAATTTAAGGTTTTAAATGCTATTTTGCTATTCAGCATTCTTATAAGGTTATGAAAAAACTTGAACAAGGTCTTAGTGACATTTTTAGTAGTCAGCTAATATGATATTGTTGCCGTGGGGTTTTCTTGATTATGTGTTAGACTGATCGGGGCCGAGGGCCATATGTAAGGGCATGACATTTTATGTGAGCATATGCATACACATGCACGGATCGGACTGCACGCCGTAGTGGTATATGGATCGGGCTGCGCGCCGCAGCAGGTGTTATATTAATATTGTGCTTGGGCTGTAGGAGCCCCTCCGGAGTCTGAACCCTCACAGTGAGCACGGGTACCCAAATTGGATCGGGCTACACGCCGTAGCGGTCATATGCATCGCATGGCATACATACATTGGTTTACGTGTACTACGTGGCATAACATTCAGCACTCATACATTACTGGCACACATGCATTAGTTGCCTTATTGACCAGATCTCCTGGTGTAAATTGATAAGAAGTGCTGAGCCCGAGGGGCTGATTTGAGTGCGGACTTGCATTGCTTGAGATTGTATCCAGGTATTGGTATATTATTATGAAAGAAAGTAGCTAAAATTGAGATTTCTAAATAATCTACTCACATATGCTTGAAAGGTATAAAAAGATAGTTCTGTATTGTGTAGCATGAGATAGTGCCTATCGTGGTTTTCTTCCCTTCAGCATTATTTACTTTTATTACTGCCGAGTTGGAAGTACTCACACCCGACTCCCTGCACCTTGTGTGCAGATCCAGGTACATCACAGCAGGGCTGATTCTATTGCGGCTCGGGAGTCCTTTTGGACAGTCGAGGTAGCTGCCAGCGTTCGCAGGACCTGATTCTCCAGTTTGTCTGTATTTTTGTTCTGATCATCCCACACTTGTGCATAGTTATATTCACTATTTACACTTTGTATACTCTGTAGAGGCTCATGACTCTCGACCCTTCGGTCTATGGGAGTTGGCACGTGTCGGGACTTGGTTCCCTATTTTTAATATATCTATCACTATTATGCTTAAATTGGATAAAGTGAGCTTCGTGGCTCTATGATTGTTATTGATTGGTCGGGCTGGCCTGACAACGGTGTCGGGCGCCATCACGATCGGATTTGGGGTCGTGACAAGTTGGTATCGTAGCCTAGGTTTACTAGGCCTCACGAGTCTTGAGCCGGTTAGTAGAGTCTTGTGGATCGGTTCGGGGACGCCTGTACTTATCCTCGGGAGGCCGCGAACCTTTAGGAAACACTTCACATTTCTTGAAATTCTTATCGTGCGTACTTGATTCAACTTGAGATATGCTTTTGAAATTCCTTCCGCACGTCTGTGTACGCATCGAGCGCTCAGTAATATAAGTGCCTTATGTGTAGTGGAACGAGTTCAAACTCGGGAAGACTAAAATGATTATGCTATGTGTATCCTGGTGGAAGGTATTGTGCTGAAATGCTAAATTGAGGCGAGATAGGTGGATTGGTTCTCATGTGTAATTGAAAGGTAGTTGATATGTGTTATGATTCGAGCATGTACAACGCATGTTCATGTACCAAATATGATAATATGATTTGTGTAGTATTGAGACTAATGTTGTCGATATGTATTGTGATGTCTTGTCGAGTTGTGAATGTATTGCTAGGATGGTTTTGGTGATTCTCTGGCAGGTGGATAGGCCAATTTACAAAGGAAACTTTGCCGAAATGTTTAGAAAATTTGGGACTTAGAAAAGATTTTGTCACCTAAAGAGTGGGCGTAACCGTTGTGTGTGAATGAATGCAAGAATTGCAAAAGAGTTAATATTTCTGATGATTCGAATCTCCGCCGAAGCTTGTAAATGACTTGAGTTTAATCTAACTAGAACTTTGTGGCATCATTTGAGTAAGAATGCTATGAGTAGCTAAAAGTGCTTTGATGTATGACTCCGAGCTAAGTTGGGGAGGTTGTTATTGATTAACTGATTGCACTGTCGTGTGCTGTGTTGGCTCTGTCTCTAGGTATGTTGGGAAATTTTGATAAAGGTTATGGTGCTTCGTAGATATGAAGAAATACTAGGATGTTATGAACTTATGTTGGTAAAGAATGTTCGGTGTATAGAAAAGAAAGATAGCTAATTGTATCCGTATGTAATCATGATCTGCAGTGTCAGAGTTCTAATAAGGCACGAGTGGTTCTGTTCAATAAGACAGTTGAATTACAGCTGAATAAGGATGACCGACGCCCGAGAATTGTTTACGGTGTTCAAGATTTTACTTGTAACAGTCAGGTGTCTTAAGATTGTGCATGTGGCTAAAGATGGTGGTTTCGTTAGAAGAGATCGGTACTTGTGTTATATTATGTGAATGATGGGATTCTATGTAATCCGTATTGGAAGGTAATGATAACGAATTCAAATCGCAAGAGGTTCTTCAAAATAAAGTATTGTAGGATGTGATCCTTCTGGGAAATATTGAGAGAGTATTCAGTGGCCTATATGTCTTAGACCGTGTGGTCTTATGTACGAGTCTCGTGTGGAATGAGTTGATGTGTTATGGTGCTACAATAATGGCTAATATTAAATCAAAGATGAATCAGAAAGGAAACTGGGTAAATGGAACAACTTGTTAATAAACCGAAGCGGTATGATAAAGAATACGACTAATTCCTGGTATGTGGTTGAAGTAACGAGTCTTGCAGATATTGTGCAATAAAGCTTTTGAGTGCTGGCAGTCGTGTAACCCGATATGGGTATAATATGGGTATAAGGACTCAGTCCTGGCAGTTTAACTTATGCAATGTGATTGGGAGAAAGAGTTTATGATGTGTTTTAATGTGGTTTGAAAAATGAGTGTATTTCCCGTTGGTATGCAAAGCTTGGAATGTGTAATGAGTTTTCTCTATATGGGATCATAAAAGCCCTTGACTAGTTGAGTGCGTCGATGTTTGCGGCGTAGGAAAGGGATAAGAATTTCCATGTTATCTTAGTATGGTATTGTATATGCGATGTGTTATGAAAAAGTTGATAATGGTATATTCTAGGTTTTGAGATAAGTTCATAATATATGGGAAGTCAATAAAATTATTGAGCAGCGCGGACAGCTGCAGGTGAATTAAGAATCGATCTTTCTGATAATTTAAGAAAATGGTACCGCTATTCTATTAACTTGGCAGGGAATATGATCCAAAAAGGACAAGGTAATGTAAACTGATGATATCCAGTGGTATGGTGGTATTCTCTTGTTGGATCGACTATAATAACTGAGTCGTTGATGGCATAGTGAAATTTCTGAATGGCCGTCGTGGTATGAATGGACGCTTGATGTGCGTTATGTATTCGTACGATGGAGTGTGGAACCAGGTATAGCGATTCATGTGTTACATATGTGTTGGAGACTAGAAGTTCTCGTAATCCGCCTATGCAGTGGTTGTATATCGCGTGTATCGGCACCGTTTTGTGATTATTGGAAATCGGAAGCCCTAGTGGCTCTCTCTTAGCTTGATATGATGAATTGGGGTTATGATACCTTATTTCAGACTGGTTGACATAAGTCAGGTCGTCTAGACAAATATGATATGGACTATGTCGGAATATGGCACAAATTGCGTAGCAAAGTGCATCAGAGTATGCTCCAGTGGGGTAGTTGTACCTCAGGACCAGCAGACGGCTGGTAGGCATTTCTTTGTCAGTTGGACCTTAGTGGCGGATGTCGGGGAGGAGGTATCTACCATTGATTCAGTTCCAGTATTGAGAAACGTTGTCAGATGCGTTCATGTGGCCGAGCTTGAGGCTATATGTATATATATGTTTGCTATAATGAGAAAATTCGACTCGATATGCATTTCCTTTGCGAGATTTATGCGTGGATCGGGTGGCACACCGCCACAGGTATGGTATCCGGATCGGGTGGCACGCCGCCACGGGTATGTCGTTGGAGCGGGTTGCACGCCGCAACCGAATATTGTGAAAATATAGTTAGTTATATGCTACCTGGTATACAATACTTCTTCACTTCTGAGGAAAGTCCATTTTGAGTATCGCTTGGCGAATGGCACATCGGTTGTGTCCTTTCAGGATTTGATAGCATACGTTAATTGTTTCACCGTGGGTGAGGTTGATTGCTTGGGTTCAAGACCTAGATATGTGCGTGGCTAACCGTTTTAAGCTTAGTGGCTTGAGGTGCTTCATGAGTAATAACGTTGGGATAGAATCACGAATCATGGCAAGGCCACGTGATGTTATGACCTCTCGAGGAGGATTCAGGTACTCTATTTCTATAATGCGAGACGCGATCTCAGTTCTATGTTATGATGACACAGAGGAATTGAATTGCAGCTCTTTTGCTGGAGACAGTTATCATGATTTGAGCTGTCATGATTCGAGTGTGTTCGGACGTTTCTATTGGAGCCTATGTCGTGCTCGTCGTGGCTTAGGCCGGTGTTGATGTGTCTTATCACCAGTGCGGTGTGTTATAATCGAAATGACCGTTAGAGTTATTAATAAATACGAGCATATTGAATCTTAGCTTGTTAGAAAGGTAAAAATCGAGGTTTGGCTCCGAAACCTATTGTGGTATCGGTTAAAAGTGAAATGGATTCATGAATGGTTGACCTGAGAGATGGGTTCGATATATCGCGTGTTCGGTTGCCGTGGGCATGATATGAAGGTGTTGGAACAAGACTCTATCTAATAAAAAGGGGTTTTTCAGTTGGTATTTGGTTATCATGGGAAATTGTGTGATTAGAGACTATTGTCTCGAGTGATTGGGTTGTTTGATACATCATATGATCTCACCCGGAGTAGTGAATATGGGTTATTGCAATGGATTCGAGTGTATCCTGAGTATAGGCATGGGATTTGCATTTGGCCTATGATTTCAGAAAGTGCAATGTGATTTATGGTTCAGATGGTCCGTGAAATTTTGACTATATGGTGTTTTCGGACTTATGTGAGATAGGGTGACGTATGATCGCCCGAGTATATGCTTGGTAAGGTCATTCAGCTATTCAGTTGTTTCTAGTACAATTCTGAGTCGCTCGAGGACGAGCGTTTGTTTAAGTTGGGGAGAATGTAACGACCCGGCCCGTCGTTACGGGAATTTACCACCCCGTCATGTTGCAATTACATGTTTTATGCTTTTATATCGGTGTTAGAGCCTATCGGGTGAGTTAGGAGTGAATTGAATTGAAAATGAAGCAAATAGCATGTTTGAAGGAAGTTTGAATATGGAAAGTCAACCTAGAGTTGACTATCGAGTTAGAGTGCTCGGAATCGGATTCTGATGATTCGACTAGTTTCGAGGGATCATTTATGACTTAGGAGAGCAATCGGAATTGAATTTGAAGATCCGGTGTAGAAATAGGCTTGAATTGGCTAAGGTTGAATTTTGGCGAAATACGATCGATAGGTGAGATTTTGATCCGGGAGTCGGAATGGAATTCCGACAGTTGCAGTAGCTCCGTTAGGTGATTTTGGATGTGCCTGCAAAATTTCAGGTCATTCGGACGTCGTTTGGTCGGGTTTTTTATGGAATGTGTAATTTGGAAGTTTTGAAGAAACTTAGGCTTGAATCCGTGTGTAATTGGTGATTTTGATGTTTAGGATGGTGTTTTTATGATTGGAACGAGTTCGTATCGTGTTTTCGGGTATGTTGGTGGTTTTCGTTGGGGTCCCGGGGGCCTCGGGGTGAATCCGGACCATCATCCGGCACTTGGAAGCAAGAAATGGTCTGCTGTAAATTGCAGATCACTGGGCGAAATTTAAGCCTTCGCGTTCGCGAGGGCTATGCCGCGTTCGCGTAGGCTGGGGCCGGGTGACCATCGCGTTCGCGAGGGATGGTAACGCGTTCACGTATAAGAGAGTTGGAACGCATCGCGTTCGCGTGGAGTCAGGCCGCGATCGCGAAGAAGGATTAGGCGAAGCCACGCGTTCGCGTGAGGGACTACGCGTTCGCGTAGAGGAAAAGTCCGGAGGCTGGGAAGTTGACCTTCGCGGACGCGTGAAAGAGTGTCGCGTTCGCGATGAAGAAGAGGGTTAAGGCATCGCGTTCGCGTGAGAGACGTCGCGAACGCGATGAAGGAATTGGCCAGGCAGTGAGTTTAATTGCAGAACAGAGGGCTTACGAGTTCATATACCCAAAACACTATTTTTGAGCCCTAGAGAGAAGAAATCATGGGAAAACACTGGGAAATCATCGGGTATTCATCGGAGGTAAGTTTCTTGACTCAAAAACATCATTTTATGGTAGAATTAACATCAATCTTCATGAATTTGGGTAGAAATTGTGAAGTATTGTGGCATAGATATTGAAAACGAAAATTTGGGTTTTGAAAGGCCAATCGAACTCCGATTTTGGTAAATTTTATATGTATGGACTCGTGGCGAGACGAGGGTTCTGGAAATATGAGTTTCGAAATTTTTCGAGATGTGGGCCCGGGGCTCGGGTTTTGCCAATTTCGTGATTTTTGATATTTTTCGAGTTCTTTCGATTGGGTTATGTTCCATTAGCCTATTTTGATATATTTGTGCTGATTTGTGCTAGTTTTGATGTGCGTGGATGCCGGTTTGAGGAGCTAAGGCATCGTGTGCATGAGCTTTCATCGGTTCGAGGTGGGTAATACGTGTAAATGATGTCCTGAGGGTTGGTAAACCCCGGACTTGCACATCTTAGTGCTATGTTGAGGTGACTTGCACGCCGGATAACGGGCGTGGGGTAGAGCACCACTGGGGATCGTGACTTGGTCCGTCCCGCGCAATAAATAATAACACCTAATTGTTGAAATGAATTGGACTAATTATCATGTTTGGGCTTCGTGCCAATTATTTGAATCCTTCAGGGATTGGTATCGCTGTTTTGATAACACTGTGCATATTTTATTCTAAATTTAAGGTTTAAAATGGTATTTTGTTAATCAGTATTTTTGTAAGGTTAGGAAAAACTTGAAAAAGGTCTTAATAACATCTTTAGCTATGAGCTAATATGATATTGTTGCCCGTAGGGCTTTCTTGATTATTTGTTAGCCTGATTGGGGCCGAGGGCCATATGTTAGGGCATGACATTCATGTGAGCATATGCATACACATGCATGGATCGGACTGCACGCCGCAGTGGTATATGGATCGGGCTGCGCGCCGCAACAGGTGTGATATTAATATTGTGCTTGGGCTGTAGGAGCCCCTCCGGAGTCTGAACCCCCACATTGAGCACGGGTACCCAAATTGGATCGGGCTACACGCCGTAGCGGTCATATGCATTGCATGGCATACATACATTGGTTTACGTGTACTACATGGCATAACATTTAGCACTCATACATTACTGGCACACATGCATTAGTTGCCTTATTGACCAGATCTCCTGGTATAAATTGATAAGGAGTGCTGAGCCCGAGGGGCCGATTTGAGTGCGGACTTGCATTGCTTGAGATTGTATCCAGGTATTGGTATATTATTATGAAAGAAAGTAGCTAAAATTGAGATTTCTAAATAATCTACTCACATATGCTTGAAAGGAATAAAAAGATAGTTATGTATTGTGTAGCATGAGATAGTGCCTATCGTGGTTTTCTTCCCTTCAGCATTATTTACTTTTATTACTGCTGAGTTGGAAGTACTCACACCCGACTCCCTGCACCTTGTGTGCAGATCCAGGTACATCACAGTGGAGCTGATTCTATTGCGGCTAGGGAGTGCTTTTGGACAGTCGAGGTAGCTGCTAGCGTTCGCAGGACCTGATTCTCCAGTTTGTCTGTATTTTTGTTCTGATCATCCCACACTTGTGTACAGTTATATTCACTATTTACACTTTGTATACTCTGTAGAGGCTCGTGACTCTTGACCCTTCGGTCTATGGGAGTTGGCACGTGTTGGGACTTGGTTCCCTGTTTTTAATATATCTATCACCGTTATGCTTAAATTGGATAAAGTGAGCTTGTGGCTCCGTGATTGTTGTTGATTGGTCGGGCTGGCCTAGCAGTGTGCTGGGCGCTATCACGACCGAATTTGGGGTCGTGAAAGAGTTGGATCCGTCGAAGATTGCGGCTATCTAAGAATTGTCGCCACCAAAGAAGAAGACTGAGGTGATGTGTTTTCTCGGGCAATTAAACTGCATCAGCAGGTTTATCTCTCAACTCACGACAACTTGTGAGCTCATCTTTACGTTTCTAAATAAGGATGTCACGGTAAAATCAATTGATGAGTGGCATGAGGCATTTGACAAGATGAAGAGGTACCTGTCAAACCCACCTGTGCTAGTCCTGCCGGAACCTAGGAGACCTTTATTTCTTTATTTAACAGTCCTGGACAATTCGTTTGGTTGTGTGTTGGGATAACGCGACATCACTAGCAAGAAGGAGCAGGCCATTTATTATCTCGGCAAGAAGTTCACTTCTTGTGAGGTTAAGTATACTCTCCTTGAAAGGACATGTTGCACCTTGACTTGGGTGGCACAAAAGTTGAAGCATTACATGTTGTCCTACACTACTTATCTTATTTCTCGCATGGATCCTCTAAAGTATATCTTTTAGAAGCCTATGCCCACAGGAATGCTTGCAAAGTGGCAGATTTTGCTCACGAAATTTGATATCATCTATGTGACCCGGACTGCAATGAAAGCCCAAGTCTTGGCTGATCATTTGGCTGAGAACCCGGTACGTGAAGAGTATGAGCCATTGATAACTTATTTTCCTGATGAAGAGGGGATGTATATCAAAGAGGTTGAGCAGGATGAAAAGCAAGGCTGGAAACGTTTCTTTGATGGAGCTGCTAACATGAATGATGTTGGAATAGGGGCTTTGCTCACTTTTAAAATAGGGCATCACTACCCTGTTACAGCCTAGTTTGTTTCTATTATACCAACAACATGGCTGAGTACGGGGCATGCATTATAGGTTTGAGGTTAGCTCTAGACATAGGAGTCCAGCAAGTAATAGTTTTGGGAGATTCAGATCTGTTGGTGCACCAGATTCAGGGATAATGGGAGACTCGAGATTTGAAGCTCATACCATATTGACAATGTCTACATGAACTTTGTCAAACAATTTTGATCAATAGAGTTTGGGCATATCCCTAGGATCCATAATGAGGTTTTCGACGCCTCAGCTACCATGTGTCAATGTGACACTATCTGGATAAGGCTTATATTGACCCTCAGTATATTCCACTTCGTGATAAACATACCTATTGTAATGTGGTTAAGGAGGAACTTGATGGTGAACCTTGATTCCATGATATCCGGGAGTACATCAAGATGGGGGTGTGTTTGATACAAGTCACAAGTGATCAAAAGAAAACAATTTGATGCATGGCTAGTGGGTTTCTCCTGAGCGGTGGAATTTGTACAAGAGAACCCCAGATCTTGGATTGATGAGTTGCATAGATGCTATACAAGCTCCGACCATCATGGACGAGGTGCATTCTGGAGTTTACAGGCCGCATATGAATGGATATGTGTTGTCAAAAAAAATTCTTTCAGCAGGTTATTACTGGCTCACCATGGAACGAGATTGCACCAGCTTCGTGTGCAAATGTCATCAATGCCAGGTACACGGTGATTTTATTCATTCCCTGCCATTGGAGTTGCATACGATGTCCACACCTTGGCTCTTTGTTGCTTGGGGCATGAATGTCATTGGACCAATTGAGCCGGTAACGTCGAATGGGCATAGGTTTATACTTCTGGCCATTGATTATTTCATAAAGTTGGTCGAAGCAGTAACTTTTAAATTTGTGACCAAGAAGGTAATGATGGATTTTATTCATTCAGATCTTACTTGTTGGTTCAGAATCCCCAAGGTAATCATCACAGACAATGCTGCTAATACCAACAGTCATCTGAGGAAAGTTGTATACTGACTGTTCAAGATTATGCATCAAAATTCCATTCTGTATTGCCCAAGGCAAATGGAGTTGTGAGGCATCCAACAAGAATATAAAGAATATATTTTGGAAGACGATGCAAGGTTCTAGGCAATGGAATGAAAAGTTGGCTTTTGGTTTGCTAGGTTATCGTACTACTGTTCGCACCTCAGTATGTGCAACTTCTTATTTGCTGGTATATGGGACCGAAGCAGTTATACCCGCGGAAGTCGAGATTCCATCCCTTCGAATTGTTGCTGAAGCTGAAATTGAAGATGATGAATGGGTCAAAAATTGATTTGAGTAGTTAAGTCTGATTCATGAGAAAAGACTGGCAGCAGTATGTCATGGTCAATTGTATCAGAAGAGAAGTGCAAGAGCATACAATTAGAAGGTACATCCTCAGAAATTTGAAGTGGGTCAGCAAGTATTGAAACGTATCCCTCCACATCAGGCTGAAGCTAAAGGCAAGTTCACCCCAAACTGACAGGGGCCGTTTATTGTAACCAGAGTGTTGCCCAATCGTGCTTTGCATTTAACGGATATAGAAGTAAAATGAATAGATATGGCTATCAATTTCGATGCAGTCAAGAGATATTATTTATAATTCTTTGGTTTGTCTTCAATTGAGTTATTTGTATTTGGCATGTTTCAAAGATTGAAATGTCGAAGGCATTTTCTTCTGCTATCTAAACACTTTTATCATTTGTTACCTCTTTTGAGCCTTTTTTATTTTTTTTCATACCCCTCTTTTGGAATCAGAAGTAGAGTTTAGAAATATAAATAAAAGAAAAACAAAAAAGATAAAAGAAAAAGAGAAAAGAAAAAGAGAAAGAGAAAAATGAAAAAAAGGTAAAGCAAAAGAATAAAAAGGAGAAAAAGAAAAAGAAAAAGAAAAAGAAAAGCAAAATAAAAGTAACAAAAACAAAGAAACTCCTATGTCATGAACAACATTCGACCTAATTTCTTTTAAGGATATGTAGGCAGTCTCACAGTTCGGTCCCATCAAAATAGAAATCGAAAATTCCCCAGACTAAAAGAAACTAGGGCAGAAGTTGTGGTGTTGTGAAAGATCTGACTCCAAAAGTTGTGATTTTGAACCTTGTTTAAAACTATTTTTTGAGCTAGCATGTCGCCTTTTCTTTCTAACCCCATCCAAAAGCCCGCATTACGGTCCAAAGAAAGACCTTCCGACCAATCTTTGAAAAATGCAAAGTCAAGCGAGCTAGAGGTATGATCCACATAATGGTAACACTTTTTGCTCGTGGGCACAAGGAAAAATGAATAAATAAGAGAGTCTTATTGGTCAAAACCCTCATGGGCACCGTAGGATGATTGAAAGCTGAGAAAAAATTAAAATGAGAGAATCTTATTGGTGAAAACTCCCGCGGGAACCGTAAGGCGACAGCGAGTTGAGAGATGAACAAATAAGAGAGGTTTGCTCGTGAAAACCCTTCAGGGCACCACAAGCTGAATGAGGGTTTTGACTTTGCAAAGTGATTGGATTATGGTTATCCCAGTCGTGAACTATGAAGACGGGGCACGAACTGGATCATGATTGGGTGAATGGACTGGGCTGATTAATCCAAAATACATGTCTTGATCATTGGTGCCAGCTGCTTCACCAGATCAGCTTCTTTTCCATTCTTCTTCAAATAGTCATCTTGGTTCAAAATTTTCTTCTTTATTCCTAATTCTTGAAATCACTTTGTTTCATCCTTTTTTGGGTCTACTTCTTTAAGTCTTTCTCAATGGTAGCCTTGCTAAGCAAGCAAGAAAGGATTTTAAACCCTATTAGCAGCTTTCAATTACACAAAGCAAAAGTCCGGCCAGAGCACATCACAATGGCGTGACTCAGAATAACCAATAATGTTTTAATGGGAGTTCAAGTGTTCAAATGGATTATGAATTTTGAGAAAGTATAACAGTTAAAATGGAAATATAGAGTTGTTAAATAACAGGCTGAGTGTAAGCTACTCGATCTGGTCATTCAGGTTCTGTGGTTGAGGTTCGATCAAAGCCAAACAATTCTTTGCTAGCCCAAGGCAACTAATTTGAACAAAGCACGGAAATGGAAAAGCCACCTTCAGAAAGAATGCCACGAGCTAATCACCGCACTTTCAAATGGATAAAATTTTCTTTGATTGAAACAGTGGTAGGAAATTTCGTGTTCTGGCAAAACCCTCCATGAGGAAAGCATGTGCCAGATAGGTTCGACCGTAAGTTTCAGGACCCTCATGGATATAGAGATTTAATTTCAAGTTCTCAGGACCCTCCTGGATAATGAGATTTATTTTTAAGTTTTTAAGACCTTCATTAGATAATGAGATTTAGCGTAAGTTTTACCTTTATGGAGTAGAATTTAGATTTGACGTTTTCACTCCTAAGATGAGATTTAATTTTAATTTTCAGGGCCCTCCTGGATAATGGGATTTAGCTTTTAAGTTCTTATATATCTTTTTGATAACAGGATTCGATTAAGACTCATAGATGTTCCCGATACCAAACTCGGATAGAAAAGCTTCTTTTATTTTGTTTGTTTTGTCACAATATCTGGTGACCACCTGGAGAACAAGGGAATTCATTTCAAGTTTAAGCATCAGGCGCCCACCTGGAGAACAAGGAAATTCATTTCAAGTTTAAGCATCAGGCGCTCACTTGGAGAATAAGAGAAATCATCTCAAGTTTAACCATCAGGTGTTCACGTAGAGAACAATGGAATTCATTTCAAGTTTAAGCATCACACGCCCACCTGGAGAATAAGGGAATTCATTTTATGTTTAAGCATTAGACGCCCACCTAGAGAACAAGGGAATTCATTTCAAATTTAAGCATCAGGTGCCCACCTAGAGAACTAAGGGAATTCATTTCAAATTTAAGCCTCAGGCGCCCATCTGGAGAACAAAAAGAAATATGCAAAAAAAAGTGAATAAGTTGAAGAGTTGAAGGGATTCAAAGAAAAGTAATGATGCAAAGAATGGAGAAAGCAAAGAAGGAGAAAATGAATATCATGACCAAGAAAGAGTGATGTTAAGTCTCTCTAGTTCCCCTAAGGAAAATAAAATACCTCAAAGAGTTGGAAAAACATGAGTCGACAAGAGAAAATGAAGTGCTTAAGGAAAGATGAACACGTTCTATCATAACATATCCAACCTTAGTCCAAGCCTTCATTTCATTCCAACAAAGCCCTATGTGATATCAAGCTGAGTGAGCTTACATTAGTGGTGATCTACATGAGGGGCAAGCATATGGTACTTAGAGCCGTACTTGCAACATTCTTTTGAGAGTGATGAGCGCACCTTTTACAAATCTTTGAATTGAGTGTTACATTCTTAAGTGAGATATGCTAAAAGAGAGTAGATGAGAATGAATTTGGGATCCACAATGACCGGCATGAAAGATCAAGCTTCCTTGAAGAATCAAGCCAACTCTTGATGCTCAAGTGTCATATTAGAACTATTTGTGCTTAAAAGTTTACCTGTTGCCTTGTTGAAAATTAACAAGTGTTGTGGGTAATTGTTGGTCCAATTGATGTGTGATTGATGCATCTTTGATTAGCTGGAATAGCTCTTAATTTATGGAGGTGGGAATTACCTTATTTCGTGAGGTCAAGCAAAAGCTTAAGTTTGGGGAAGTCGATAAGTGGGGATTTTGGCATCTTTTAGCTTTTGTTTTAGTCCAAAAGCGTTTAATAGTGTTCCCGAAAACTGATGAAACATGCTTGATTTCAGGAATATTGAAAATTGAGCCCCCAAGATGAAATCCAACTCAAGAAGGAGTAATTTGAACTCAACGATAAAAGTAGGTACAGAAGCTCAAAGTGCGGACTGCAGGTTATCATCTGTGGCCACAGATTGGGAAGAAATTCCTATCAGAGACAAGTGCAAAGTGAGGTCCGCACAAATATGTGCGGCCACAGAAACTGGGCAAGAGAAAAAGTTCAGAAAACCTACATCTCAAGTTCAACAGAAATGTGGATCACACAATTATTTCACGATCGTAGAAGAACAGCTACGCGGTCGCGGTCACATTTGTGCAGTCTATAGAAGAGAAATGTGTTGCTGCACTCAGAAATGGGCAGACCGTTGAAAGAGAGAAGTGCCCCGCAATTTAAGAATTATGCAGCCGCACGTTTCCAATCCTGTTAGGATGAAGCAAAGTGTTGGCCACACATGGAATTGTGCGGCCACCTCTGAAAGTGCATTTTTGTTCGTAAATTCCAGCTATATATAAAAAGAAGAGTTTTACTTTTTTTAGGTCTTGTTTTGACATCTGTAGCAACAATAGATGTTTTTCTTTACTCTCTTTAGTAGTTTTTGCTATTTTGAGCTTTCTGGATATAGATTTCATCATTTTAATTACCAATATGAGTTTAGTTATTATTTCTTCTTCTATTTATTCTATCTTAAGCATGAGTAGCTAGATTTTCACTAGGGTTGTGACCCAACTCTATGTGTAATATTAATGGGTATTTGATATATTGCTTGTTTATGGTTGTGTATTTATTATTTAGCATTGTTCTTGCTTTTAGTTGTAAAATTAATGGTTGCAAGCATTAGTTCATGCCTATTTGACTTGGTTTTTACTTGAGAAAGTGATACTTAGTCTAGGAAAATTTGGCAAACAAGAAATTATGTAAATCAAGAGATTGATAGTTCCAATTAAAAGGTTGAACCCAGAAATAGTAAAATCCGGCTTGAGCTTTGCATCAATCGTTTTGTTTAATACCCATTTGGACTTGAGAGAGTTAAATTGGGTAACATCACTCTTTTACCGAGAGGCATTGAGCGGGTACTCGAGTGTTGATAGCTTTAATGTACCCTAACCAATAAAACAAGCTTTAATGTTTACAACCCGTTAGGCAAACACCTAGGTGAAGGTCATATCCGTAGGCCTTTTACATCATTTGAAAAACAACAACAATTTCTTAGTTTCATTTCTTAATATTGCAATCTTGGATTAGAATAGACGTAGAACAAACAATAATTTGTGGAAATGTAAATTGAGATAGTTCATACTCATTCACAACAATCTATACTCCTACATTCCACGTATAGCTCCCTGTGGAATTCGACCCTGACTCCTTGTTGGGTATTACTATTGCTTAAACCTTTCATAACCTTAAATAAAGGTGTGTCTTGTACGAGATTAAAACCTAAGTCCAAAATCACCATACAAAACAATTGGAATCATCAATCTGTTTTGGAGTCGTCTACACAAAAGTCAAATTTCGATCAACTCTTACCGCTTAAGCTTCTAAAACGGAATCCTTCTTCCAAATTGACCTTGAATCGTCCGAAAATCGAACTCGACCACATACGCAAGTCATAACACATAATAAGAAGCTGCTCGAGACCTTATGCCTCCGAAATAGACATTAATTCTGAAAACAACTTGTCGGATTGTTGCAAGAAGATTCCCTTATTCCTTTCTTACTTGGGTAATACATTCATGTTATTTAATTAAATTCCATTATTGTTGTTTATTGTTATTAAATACTACATTGTTATTTCTAATTTGACTGCCACTGTCCAACTGTACTTGCACAATATTTATTACTTCTTTAAAAACCCTATGTAAGGATATTATTGTTAGCTAAGATTAACCCTTACTTACATAAATTTAATTATTTGAACCAAGATCTATATTTCTTTGGTCAAACAATTTGGCGCCTTCTGTGGGGACTTCTTAGTTAAATTTATAGTATCCTCTAGATTTACAACTAATACAGGTCAGTAATATAAAAAAACCCCGAGATCTTTTCTTTGTGTATACAAAATCCTACATGGCAATTAACCAAAAAGAAAGGATGGGAGGGACAAGTGACTTCCCAATCAACCTCTTGAACACGATGCCCAGTGTGTCCCTAGGCGAGAGTGGTCACCCCTATCACACTACAGCATAATAAAATCCAGCGATAAAGGGTCCTCCACTTCTACAGAGGAAGGGATGCCCCCAACTGTGAAAAAACACCTCGATGTATGGCTAACTGACATGATAGGAAGCATCCTCAACGAACCCGCTCCAAGCAAGTCTGCAGATTTAACTCCGTCATCAACGACGTAGTGCGTGAGGAGGTGAAAAAGTTGTTAGAGAACGGCTCCATCGAGGAGTCAAAGTACCCCAAGTGGATCATCACCATGGGTAGTGGTCAAAAAGAAAAATAGGAAATGGCATATGTACATGGACTTCACAGATCTGAACAAAGCAATGTCTGAAGGATTCATTCTTGTTAACTCATATCGACCAACTCATCGACACAGCGGTAGGGCACGAGCTTATAAGTTTCTTGGACACTTACTCTAGCAATAACCAGATGATAATAAAAGAAGATTATCATGAAAAGACCATGTTCATCACCCACCAATGAACGTATTGCTATATGGTCAAGCCGTTTGGACTAAAGAATGCGAGGGCTACCTATCAAAGATTGGTAACAAGGATGTTCAAAGACCATCTCGGTAAAACCATGGAGGTATATGCTGCTCAAGTCCAAAAGGATAGGAAACTTTTGACATACTCAGATGATACAGAATGAAGTTGAACCCAGAGAAATGCGCGTTTGGCATTGCCTCAAGAAAATGCTTGGCTTTCCTGGTGTTGCAGGTAGGGATCAAGGTCAACCCTGACCAAATCAAATCTATGGAGGGGATACAAGAATTCTTAACCACAAAAAAGCAAGTCCAAAGGTTGACCGGTCGTATCATCGCTCTATCAAGGTTTATTTCACGATTGTCAGAGAGATGCCACAAATTTTTTGGCGTACTCAAGAAGGAAACACCCTCGAATGGACTTCTGTGTGTATCCAGGCCCTGCGAGAACTGAAGACATAACTATCGCACCACCCCTGCTCTCGAAACCCGAACCAAGAGAGCAACTCCTCGTCCAGCTAGTCGTATTCGAGGTAGCGGTAAGCGTAGTCTTGATCCACGAAAACAAAGGTATGTAATATCAAATTTATTACATTAGCAAATGACTAATCGATGCCAAGATGAGGTACCTAGACCTCAAAAGATTGGCTCTAGCCTTGGTCGTAGCTTCATGAGAGGCTTAGACACTATTTACAATGCCATCATATCTCGATCGTCACAACGTTTTCCCCGAGAAGCATTTTGCATAAACCCGAGCTATCGGGGAGGTTGGCGAAATAGGCCATCGAGCTTAGTGAGCACGACATCACATACTAGCCTCAAACTACAATAAAGCCACAAGTGCTCGCCAATTTTATCACTGACTTCAGTATAAAAATAATGCCCGAGGTCAAAAGGGAAGACATCTAAGCTTCCGTCCAAACATGAGACCTATAGGTCCTATACACTGATGGCGTATCCAATGTATCAAGGTCCAGATTAGGACTCATAGTCAAGGTATCAATAGGTGAAGTGATTCGTCAGTCCATAAGGTGCCTAGATATGACTAATAATGAGATTGAGTATGAGGCTGTAATTGCAGGTTTAAGGCTAAAATTATAATTAGATCGAAATGGTTAAAACTGAGGTATGATTCCCAGCTCGTAGTCAACCAAGTCACAGGGAAATTCTAAATCATAGAATAAAGATTGCAAAAATACTAGACCAAAATATACAATCCACTACTGAGTTTGACGAATATCAGCTCAATCAAATCCTACGATCAAAGAATGTTGAGGCAGATGGCCTTGCCAAACTAATCGCAGCTACCAAAAGCATCACGACTGAAGATGAAAACGTGGTCCATCTCCTCAACTCATCTCCAAACCGATTCGAGGTAAGAACCATAAATTAATCATCGGAATTGCGTAATCATATTCTCACATACTTGTAGGATGGCACACTCTCTAGCAACAAAAAAGGCCAAGAAACTAAGAATGCAAGGAGCGAGGTATTAAATCCTCCGCAACGACCTGTACAATAGGACCTATGGCGGATCTCTAGCAAAGTGCTTGGGCCTGAACCAAACTTAGCTCGTCCTCGAAGAAGTCGATGAATTCCACTACGGGGCTCATTCCAGCAATCGGGCATTAGTCATATGCCTCATACGGGCGGGATATTACTGACCCACTATGAAAAAGTATGCCTTAGACTTTGTGAGGATATACGAGCAGTGCCAAAAGTATGTCCCAATGATTCACCAAGCAGGCAAACATCTCCCACTCGTTTACTTCCCCTTGCTCATTCATTAAATGGGGAATGGATATTATGGGGCCCCTCCTAGTAGGGAGATGTAATGTACGATGTCTTTTGATTTTAACCGACTATTTCTCTTAGTGGGTTGAAGCAGGAACATCCGCCCAAATATGAGAACATGAGGTAGTAACCTTTATATGGAGAAACGCATCTGTTGGTTCGGCCTACCTAAAGAAATTAGCTGTGACAACGGACCCCAGTTCACGAAAAAAGAAAATCGTCGAATTCTTCGAGAAATGGCATATCAAGAGGATACTCTCGTCCTCATATCACCTCATGGGTAAAGATAAAGTAGAGTACTCCAATAATTCAATACTAAACATTATCAAGAAGATCCTCGAATAAGGCAAAGGACGACCGGAAATACTACCAGAAGTATTATGGGCCTACCGAACAACTCCGAAAATGAGCATAGGAGAGATGCCCAACTCTCTAGTCTATGGAACCAAGGCAGAATACCATTCGGGGTTGGATAACCCAGCCTAAGGAACTCCCATAAAATCACCACGAGTAACAACGAGAGCAGAAGGCAGGAACTCGACGAACGAAGAGATATGGCCTACATTAGAATGGCCACCCAAAAGAATCAAGCAGAATGTTATTACAACAAAAAAGTAAAGGTCAGACCGCTCAAAGTCAGGGACTACATACTGAAAGTTAAAACTCACGCGAGCAAAGACCCCAGGGAAGGCAAGCTGAGAACAAAATGGGATGGTCCGTTTACAATCACAACCAAAGTTAACAAGGGTACATTCAAATTAGAGATAATGGAAGGAAAAATACTACCAAACAAATGGAATATCATCCACCTCAAATACTTCAACTTTTGAGAGAAAAAGCGCCCTCCAAACTGTACTTTTTTTCCCTCGCTTAACTTTTGTCCCATTTGGGTTTTCCCAAAGAGATTTTTAATGAACCTGTGAAGGAAATACTTTGAGACAAAGTATGTGATGGTTGGGCTATGGTTACTATTAATTTCTTGACCTCTCAATACTCTCCTGATCGATAAATAAAGGGACAAGATAGACTGGGACTGGGACTGGAACGCCAACCAAAACCCAAAAATCTGTAAATCTCCAAGTATATAACAAAAGCAACAATGTCAAAACAATACGAAACTTTACGATTATCAGTGCATATTTATTGTATTAAGGTTATGTTTGCTTACGATCGAACAATCACCTACCGTCTCTCAGCCGCGATTTAATGAAAGGTTACGTTCGACCCTTCTCGAACAAACACCTCCAACTCTCGGCTATGATTTAATGAAAGGTTATGTTCGACCCTACTCAAGCAAACACCTAGAGGCCTATCGCCTGCGATGCAATGAAAGGTTACGTTCGACCCCGCTCAAATAAATACCTACCGGCCCTCGATCGTGATCTAACAAAAGGTTATATTTAGCCTTGCTCGAACAAATACTTATTGGCCCTCGGCTACAATCTAAGGAAAGGTTGTGTTCGATCTCGCTCGAACAAACACCTATCGGGCCTCGGCTATGATTTAATGAAAGGTTATGTTTGACCTTGCTCGAACAAATACCTACTGGCCCTCGACCGTGATTTAATGAAATGTTATGTTCAACCCTGATCGAGCAAACACCTAACGGACTATTTGTCACAATCCAAACCGAAGGTCCGCAATGGGCACTCGATGCCTTACTCAACCGAGTACCGATGTAACATATCATTCTTATCATACTATCATGAGTGAATGAGCCAAAAAACCAGTCATGAGATAACAAAAATAAGATAAAAGGGAATACTCAATATATGATGATCCAACATGATATACAAACTTATACATGTGATATATATGTTTATAAGGCCGACATGACCATTTGTAAAATCAAAATATAGGCCGACAAGGCCAAACAAATATCCATACACCTGACATCTGTCTATAAGCCTCTATGAGTACATAAAGTTATAAAGGTCGGGACATGGCCACGCTATACCAATCAATACCTATCCTAAGCATACTGACCAAATAGGCAACTCCGGAGCAAGTGGAGTGCGCCAACACCTTTGCTGAGCTGATAACCTAATAGGAAGACTGTCAACCTATCAATCGGGACTTGCGGGCATAAAACGCAATGTCCTCAGGCAAAAAGGACGTCAATACGAATAAAGTACAAAGTATGTAATCCATGAAAGCATAAACAAGAATAGTAATGTAAAGAGTGATAGAGAAGATACAATATGTAATATCTGAGTGCCTCTAGGGGCTACTGACATGAAATGAATAATACATATATATATATATACATGAACTTTTGAAAATAAACGCCTTTGTGGGCATCATAATCATCATATTGTACCCCACCTAAAAGAGGACTCGATACAAACATATCCGACCATCATAAGACTCGATAGAATCGTCCCAGCCATGTGGAGCTCAGTAAAACCCAACTGATTAGTGGTTTCACAATAGGTGCATATCCGGCCGACTATAGTGCCGCTTGGTAGAGTAAAATAGATACATATATAATGCATATTGGACTCATAGAATCACGTTCTAAACTTTTTGGAGCGACGTATGGTTGTTGCACCTTATATTAACATTATGAACATCATACAATCAGTATAAACCCCAATAGAATTCAAGCATCATACATACATGCTTGGAAAATTTTTTAAAGGAAAAAACAACATGGACAACCTTAGTTGCTAGGAGTAGATCCATTTTGAAATAGCATAATCATTTCACTTTAGACCATGCCAAAAGAAAGAAGGATAACTTTAACATACCTTAAATCCATCGAGTCCTTAATACCTTCCAAGTAATTCTTCAAATAACTAACTCAATCTACCATAGCTTAAGGAGATTCAAAATTGGTGTTGAGTAAAGGTTACGTCCGCAACTTAAACTAGTACCTCATTTATGTAAATTTGAGCAGCATCTCCCCTGTAACAAGAGAATGCCCAGTACCATATACCAACAACAATGGCCACAGAAATCGAGCAATACATAGTTACTATTAACAAGATACCATTAAATAACAACAAGTCACAACTACTTCACGACGAGCGACAAGCTCCAATTGGAATTTATATACCTCATATAACCCCTTATAGGCTTCTTACTTTAAATTAATAGTATCCTTAAAATAATAATGAATTCATTCATCAATGATTCAAGCCTTATACCATATATTGATAACAAGGAAAACAATCTACATCTCTAGTTATCCTCTATTAGAAACTTTATTTACTAGTTCATGTCTAGTCCATCCGTTTAACTTAATCCATATCAAGATAGTCTTAAGAACAATCAAGAACACAATATAATAACCTTCTACAGTGGATTCTAGTCTAAATGCATGTTACAATTAGCTTACAACAGCCCAATCACTCCAAAAGACAACTATAGTAGTGTCAAACACGCCGAAAATATTTCAAAGAATGGCTAATCCATCATTTCTCCATTATTTGGTGTTTATCCACACCATTTCTACTCCAAATACTCCATTAAATATTAGCAAAATATACATCCCAAAAGCAACACGAAACATCCCAAAACAGCCAACAACAACTCGAATAATTCGAACTCACGGCTTCCGATCACCATCCCGTGAGTTTTATCTATTAGGAAATGAATTTATCAACCTTACTTCGTATTAAAAGCTTAAATATAGAAATAATTCATTTTATTAACTATTAAATACCTTCCAAAACTCAAAATACAAAGAAAACGAAAGGCAATATAGTGATACTTACGTTGTGGGGATCGTTCTAGTATTATTGCTTCATAATTTTGTGCCTCGGACAATAATCTTGGTGGATAACCTTGTGGGCAGCTTAAGAGTGAGGTTAGGGGTCTTATTTAGTCGAGATATCAAATATTATGAAGAAAGAGACGACATAGGAAGATAGATATCCATTTTAGTTGAAAATTCAAAAGATGCTACTTGGCACCATCTCATTGGCCATTTTTCAAATACTTATATCTTTTTATTTGGACATCGTATAAACGAACGGTTAAGAGTGTTGGAAATTAGATTTAAAGACCTTCAATTTAATATATAATGTGTCTCAAAAATACCTCAAATAACACACGAAACATATTGCTCAAAAGGCTTTAGTGACACGCCGACTTGCCACCTATGCAGTCTGTGCAGTCTCGTAAAACTGTAAATATCTCTCTACCCCGATATTGTATCAACAAACCATTTAATGAGTTAGAAGTTACACTTGTAGATATTCAATTTGATATATGGTTCATATTATAATTCCAAGTATTTTGAGAAAAAAGCTCCACTACATTTGACCTAATATTTAGCACATTTATAAAAGCAACTTGTGATGACCTTTGCCAACTTTTGTTTCACAACTCGCTTGACTTCAAAACATAACACACGATTATCATACAACTAATATAACTCATAAGATAATCTTTTTATTAGGTCAAGCACCCTAGCCTCACCCCAAAAGTACATGTTATAACATTCCCACGTTGTCGACTTTTGACGAAACTTATTTTCTTCAATTCATTTAGCATCAAAGCCTTCAAACCCTCTTAGTACTTGGTATTCATGATCGTAAATATTTGTAATCTCCATTGTAAAATGATTAAATTACTTTGTGTACTTTCAAAGAAAATCTTATTCTGAGCTTACATCAATTGACTTCCGACGTGCTTTTGTGCACGAAAACGTGGGGTGTAACACTATTAGCCATGATTTAATGAAAAGTTACGCTCGACCTCACTCGAACAAACACCTATTGGTCCTCGGCCGCGTTCTTACGTAGGGTTATGTTTGGCCTCGCTCAAATAAACACCTATCACCTATCAGCCATGATCTAATGAAAGGTTACATTCGACATCGCTCGGCAAACACCTATCAGTCCTCGGCCACATCCTAACAAAGAAACAAAAATATATACAAGTATAGAAAATAAACCACTAAAAAGAGAAGAAAATGCAACGAACAACTCGAATATTTCAAACAGTTAAAATTTGTTTACAATAGGCTCGTGAAGAAACCGACAAAAATATGGAAAAAACTAACATAGAAAACTACTAGCCACCACCATCACGACCTTCAACATCCTCGCCGACTTGGCCTCAACGGCGTCGGCGCCCTAACTATCAATACCCTCACCATCGCTTTTTTCGCCCTCAGAATATGTAACGTCATACCAGGTATTCACCTCGAGCCGGTATACAACGTCACGCCCTCATCCTCATCGGCCTCAGGCATAGCGGGATCATACCCTCAAGTGACTCGAGCTTCATGAGTCTTAACACAAGCATCTTCGAAGGCAGCCTAAAAAATAGATCACTAAAGACATCTAACTGGACCTCATCATGAATCAACTCCTCATACAACTCTCGAGGAATATTAGAAAAATCTGATGTACAGGAAGAGGGTGGTTGCATCAGTAATTGTGCCTTCTCGACCTCAAGAACAGCAACTCGATCGTTGCCTCCAACTAGGGCTGATTATCGGGCGGATTGGGTGGTTATTTACTCTTAGAGGTTTGGCTTATCGATTATTAGTTTTTAAATATATTAATCCGCTAGCCACCCGATAAGATATCGGACGGATTGGTATCGGTTTAGCTCTTATCGAGTGATTTATCGGCCTAATTCAATCTATACTAGTTTAACGCAGATCTCTGCTCACAACTTATTGTAGGAAGCGGAAAATATACTATCCAAGCGAATGAAATCTTTTTGGATAATGCATTCCCACAATCACCAGCAATAAGTATACACACCATCGCTATACCAATGATGAGGGTCTTTATCAATTTTTCCATGTTGCCATTCGTGTTGGAGCCATTATTATGATCAAGCTTGGGCTTATGTTCACATGATAGGGTGCAGGTTCTGTCTAAGTAACCTCATCAGATTTATTCACATGATTAGGTGCCGGTTCTGTCCAAGTATACGTATTTAGGAATTAGGCGTTAGAGATAAAGTACCGGAAGTGGAAGAATTTTTGATAATATATATATATATATATATATATATATATATATATATATATATATATATATATATATATATATATATATATATAAGTATTATTATCTGTTAGGAAAATTGAATAATCCGGCCCCAAACCGATAGGCCATTAATAAAAAAATTTAATATGTTCCCCGTCTATTAAACCGTTAAACTTATACCAATAAACAATTAAGCTTTGGTTTCAGTTCTTCGGTTTCCGTTGGGTTTTGAATACCCCTACCTCGAACTCTCCAATCCTCTCATCGAGTAGCTCTTCTATAAGTTTTGCCGTTGCTAAGCCATTCTCTTGCACGTAATGGAGAGTCCAAATCACCACTTCAAGAAACTACGCCTTCCTTTAAGCATCCAATCGAGCGAACTCTGCCTTCTCTAGATCATCTGCCTTCTCGGCGACCTTGCCACTAAGAGCCTCTCTCCTGAGTTGACACTCCTCAAGTTGGGCACGCAGCAAAACAACATGAGCCTGAAGATCGTAGCACTTGGCTTCGACCCCCTTGCTAAGCAAAAGCTCTTCTTTTTTGCTCATCAACGTCCCCTCTAAGACGTTGCACTTCCCCACCATCCGCATCAACTCCTTGTCCCTACCCTTTAAGTTCTTCTTCAGTTGACGCACGTTGCCGCCCTCACGAATCTGACACTGGAGCTCCCGATACTTCTCAAGGATTGTAAAGTACTTGTCTTTAGGGATGGCAATGGGGCGGGGCGGGTTTGGCTCAATTAAATAGGTTTGTGGAGGAACTAGGAAGGACTAAGGAGTCTGAATATTTTGACTATAATTCAACCATCCGCAACCTGCCCCGCTTTAAAAATTTTAAATCCCGTCCCGCCTTGCTTCATTTCCATCCCTAAGTACATTTTTCTGCCTTCTACTTAGCAGCTAAAATAGCGGGATTTCTCTCTCACTCATCAGTTTAACCCTCCTTAGGCGCGTATCAGAGTGCTAATTGTGCAATTATGATATTTTTTCTTCGGTTTTTCCTAATTACATACAACAAGCTGCGACGTTAATTTCTAATCATTAATTTTTCTCAAACTAGTTAGATAAATGTATATTTGCTCTCCCTGTATTTTAATTCAATGCAGTGATCTTTTTACTTTGGTATGTTTCAAATTGTTTAACAATAAAATTTATAATAACTAATTAACCATAATTTTAATTTATATTTCTTTATCACTAATTTAACATTTAATATAGGTCAAGTATTACACAAACTCATTAAATTGATACAGGAGAAATAAAAACCGTAATAAAGTGTATGTGTACACATCACGGTAGTACGAGCTCTGGACAACATAGTACGAGATAAACAAAGGCATTGTCTTTATTATTGCTATTTTTAGTATATATATTTTTTAATTACAGCTACTTGTCGAGCAATATACATATTTGCTCTTAATTGACATCAGAAGTGAATATAGCTTTCGCGAAAGTAATGAAGTGAAAATAATTTTTATCATATAAAATTGAAATGCGATGAAATTGCTTCGAGTGTTAATAACGTTATAGTCGTCAAAATGCCAACAAAGACATCAATTTGTCTTTTTCTCAGATGGAATCTTCATAGAGCTGCTATCAGAGTATTTCGCGTTAGTTATTTCACCAAAATAGCGTCGAAACATACCTTATAGTACTCAATACTAAGCACCACCGCTTTTTCCTTTTTCTAGGAATTTAAGTAGTCCCAGAATACATTGATGATATTCAAAGATTTAGAAACATATTTAAAAATCTAAATCATGTATATAGGGTTTCCACATAAATATTCTTTGCACCTAACTAGAGTTTGTCTTAGTTTTAATTTTGCTCAATTCAGTAGTTGCTCTAATATTTTATATTAGTGACTAATAATCACTCTTAATGAAATGAATACCATGAGTACTAACGAACTTCATTCCATGTCTTATATTTAATAATCAAAATAGTTAACAACTAATATTGCATGAGAAAATGTTTTTACATTATTAGCTACTAGAGAAATTTAAATGTGGTTTTCATACACTATATATAAATAATCATGATATTTTCTCTTATGTTAGAAGGAAAAAAAAAGATTGGTATATAGCCAAATATTTTGTCACAATCCAGATTTTTCATCTTCGGGGATCGTGATGTCGCATACTCATAGAAGCTAGGCAAGCCAGACATTTACAATCCATAAATGCTTTTGTTTAAAATCTATTTTTACCAACTTAATTAACAGAAAACAAATAATTAAACAACAACAAAATTTGTAATTTAGCGCAAGATTTAAACGATATAAACCAAAATAATAAGGAAAAATTAACATATACCAGAACTGGTGCCACAACATTCACGGACTATCTAAGAGTACTACACGCAAATGTCTGAAACAAGAAAATAAAATCTGTTTCGAATACAAGAGGAAACAGTGCATCAAAATAGGTAGAAGAGATGCTTGGCCTGCCGACACCTGCATGACTACCTGGGGATCTCGTGGACTGAAGGCTAGCTCCTGAACTACTGTTGCGCACCGTATACTGTTCCGGTTGGATTCGTGCAAAAGAGCATAGAGAGTAGTATCAGTATAACTGACCCTAAGCGTAGGTAAGTGCCTAGCCTAATACAGGCAAAGTAGTGACGAGGCTAGACCGAACTACCACATAAACATATACAGTTATATATACATATACAGCGGAACCGAGATACAGAGATAACTAATCAATATGGGAGGGGGGCGCATATATAGGAAGTAACAATTCCAAGTAAAAGTCAACCAGTAAAGAAGGAAACTACACAACTCAGACATCAATAAAGAATCAGAAAGCAGCAAGTGCGCGTCATCATCCTTTGTGTTTTTACTCTCATCCTCACTAAGTAATGATATATAAAACAAGTACGGCATCACCCTTCGTGCTTTTACTCTCTTTCCTCACATATAATTAATAGAATCGACATGAAATGGTACATCGTGCGGCACAACATCACCCTTTGTGCTTTACACTCTTTCCTTATAATAAACAAACAATGCACGACATCACCTTTCGTGCTTTATACTCTTCCGTCACAATAAACAAACAATGCACGTCTTTACTCTTCGTGCTTTAACACTCCTCCTCACCCAAACAACAATCACAAGCAAGGGGCAAGGGAATAAACAAAATAATAATAGGAGTCACAGCAAGGGAACACAATTAAACAATTAAATCTCGGCAATGGAACAATATCAATAATCTTAACGTCCCGGCAAAAATAATTTAAATACTCTTTCTCTTTCTTCCACTTTTATTTCATATCTTACTTTACCACTTGAGCCAATGCTCCAAAGGGTTCAATCATTTCATATACTTTCAAATTTGTAATATAACTTGAGTCAATGCTCTTCGATGTTTATAGGTCACAATTTCCTTTCACAAGCTTTTCACAACAAATAGGAATCATCACCAAGGCAAGAATAACACAACAAAATCAAGATATTCACAATTTAAAGACTCGCGGTCATGTTTGACACCAATGTATAGATACTCGTCACCATATCTATACGTCGTACTCGACAATTATCACATAGCAAATAGGACCCAACTCCTAATCGCTCAAGCTACGGTTAAACCAATATCTCAAACTTCCACGGCCAATTCACTCCTTAATTACCGTTTGTCCTCTCGAATTTGCTCCAAATCGATTGTATCTATACATAAATTACTTCAATACATCAATAAATGCTAAAAAATGCAAACCCAATACCTCATTATAGTTTTTTCATCATTTTTTCCACAACCCCAAAAATTAACCCCATGCCCGCTTGGTCAAAATACGAGGCTCGGACCAAAATCAAAGCACCCATTCACCCACGAGCCGGAATATATAATTTTTTTTCAAATTCGACCACAAAATGAGGTCTAAATCAAGATAAATCAAAAAGCCCTAATTCTACCCAAATCCCTAATTTTCTACCCTTAATCACATATTGTAAGCCTAGAAATTCAATAGATATTGATGAAAATAGAAGAAAATATCTAACCCCAAGAGTTTATGGTGAAAGAATGCTTCAAAAGTCGCCCTAGAACCTTGGAGAAGAAGAGGTTTTGTGAAACTTTGAAAAATCTCGTATGCTACAGTTCTGAAGTTTTTTAAAAAAATTTAACTGGGCGAAAAATGACATATGCGATAGCGAAGATGGTCATGCAATCGGATAGAGTAAGGGAAAGTTAATCATTGCGATCGCAAACCAAATAATGCGATCGTATAGAAGAAATGATTCGCTTCCCATATTTGGTTTAATGCATCGCGACCGCGGAAGAGGAATACGATCGTATATAATGAATTGTGGTTACTCTATGCAATCGAGGAATGACCTATGCGATCACATAGAAGAAAACAAGACACCTGGAAACTCATATTGTGTGATCGTGAGATTGCCTATGCGATCGCATATCACAAAAATCTCAGCATACCAGAACTGCTGGTTCTGCAACATTCTTAAGTCTAAAACTATTCCGAAACACACCCGAGCTCTCGGGGCTCCCAACAAAACACATGTACTAACTCAACAACATCATACAAACTTATCCGTGCGATCAAATCTCCTAAATAACCTCAAAAAATAAGGAATCAAACCTCAAAATCATGAATTTTTCCAAAACTTCATCATGTTTCAAAATTAGAACTTTAAGTCCGAAAATATGTCAAATAACGTCCAATTTTAACCAAACTTTACAGGAAGGACTTAAAATATACTCCCTCCGTTTCGATTTATGTGAACCCATTTGACTAGGCACGGAGTTTAAGAAAGAGAGAAGACTTTTGATATTGTGGTGTAAAATGAGGCACCTTTATTTTGTGTGGCTATAAATCATTGTATAACTGTAAATTGTTTCTAAATAAGGAAAGTGGTCATTCTGTTTGGCACGGACTAAAAAGGAAATAGGTTCACATAAATTGAAACAGAGGGAGTATATAAGATCTGTACCGAGCGCCGAAACCATAATACGAGCCTCATACCAACACGTCCTAATCAAATATCATTTGAATTTTCCTTAACAATTTCAGAAAAAAATAATTTCTTTTAAAAATTTATTTCTCGGGCTCGGAACCTCGGAATTCGATTTCGGACATACGCCCGTATCCCATATACGGACCATCCGGGATCGTCAAATTATGGGTCCGGGTCCGTTTATCCAAAATATTGACCAAAATAAAATTTACTCATTTTATCATCAAAACTTAGATTTTTCAAAAAAAATTCATATTTAAGCCTTCGGGCTACGCGTCCGGACTATGCACGCAAATCGAGATAACTCTAAATGAGGTTTTCAAGGCCTCGAAAGCACATAATTAATTAAAAATAGGTGATGACCATTTGGGTCGTCACATATTTATTTATGGTCACCTCCTATCCTTAAGCCATGAAATAAACTTTGTATTATTTTTCTCTCTCATATTCCCTCAAATTTCTCCTATCGCCTCAAATTTCTCCTATCCCCTACCCATATTTGTTCTCCCCTCTCTCTCTCTCCCTCTCCCTCCTCTCTCTCTCTCTCTCTCTCTCTCTCTCTCTCTCTCTCTCTCTACTTCCTGATATCTTCTTCCTCCCCTATATTCCATGAATATATTTATATATTTTTTAAAATAATATAATTTATGTATTCATATTTACTATTTAATTTCTCTGAAGATTGCTATATTTTGGGGTATTTTTCGGTTGAGAATCTTTTTTATAATCGGAAATACAAAATTTGTGTATTATAATTGAGTTTGTTGAGTTATATTAGGAGTCTATTATGTTAATTGATTCACTTTCCGTTTAAAAATAATGTAATCCCCTATTTTACGTCGTGAATACAGTCGAATACAATAATCTGTCCGGTTGTAATCCCATATTTCACGCTATGAATACAGTCAAATACACTCGAATACAAAAATATCTAGCTGTAATCCCATATTTCACAACTAGAAACGCTACTGTATTCATTAATAAAGTAGCTTAAATACATCAAATACACTCTAAAAAATCTGAAAACATAACTATAGGAAGTAATATAGTAAATGGTACTTACAACTAGCTAATAACTACTAAAACATAGTGATTTCCGGGAGTTTATCGAAAAAAAAAACAATGATAGAAACGAACGGGTTTATATTAATGTAGTCCATAAATGAGTGCCTAATAATAAGTGTGACATAATTATTGGGTAATCAGTAGTGCTTGTTATGTACTATATTTGATTAGATCTAGGAAGACAGTGAATGTAAGCTAAACTTAATAAAACCCGTAATAGGTCGATTAGGTCTCCCTTTAATCTTTTCATAAAACACATCCTTGTCTTCTTTTTCATAGAGTTGTTTTGAAAATAACAAATGTCGTCTAATAACTTTTTCATCGACACTACCATCTTGATTAAAGGATATAGAGACAAGAATCTAATTGTACGTCAATCTAACATTGAATCAAACATATATGCCATTTTTCTAATCTAACAATTTATCGTGTAAATTGATACCATCATATTTATGTCATATTAGCCTATCAAACTAAGTGATGTGTCACATCCCACAAAAGAAATAGAAAAAAAAAAGGAAAAAAGAGGAGTGCTAAAAGCTTCTACGTCCACTTGAAAATGGTTAAAGTGCTTATCTATTTCCTTTAGTGTAAACCAATTTGCTGCAAAAAAAATATACAGACACGTCAAAAGTGGTAATATAAATGTTACCCTTATTTAATACTATACAAATTGACCGTGCACCCTAGTTTCTTTTATGTTATGATATATAATATGTAAGCCATGAGTATAACTGTATAAAAGAGAAAGAAGAAAATAGAAAAAGAACAACAATAATGTGGAAACCTCAGTAATATTGTCTACTCTCAAATGGAAGTATTTTACTATTCAACGTAGTAAAAAATCTAAAAGGAGAAAGTGAAAATGGGAAAAAATGAATTTAAGTGAATTTTTTAGTGGTATATTTCCTCAAAGAAAGAGGTAGGTGGGCTTTCACGTGGGCTGGGGTCCATTGGATTTGGCTCCACATGCAAGTTGCACTAGTGGGCCTTGTCCTTTTTGGGCTATCTTTAACTTTGACTAATTTCCTTTGCTTGGCCTAATCAAGTAATAAATGAGAGGCATTTAAGATAGGATAAACATGGTAACAATATTCCTCCCTTTTTCTCATCCAACCGCCATGCTTTTCTTTGTTTCTTCTTTACTACATCTATTTATTTAATTGGATTATGCTTGATCTTTGTTATCTTCATCTATATTGCATATAAAAAAAAATACGGAATATATATGTCAAAAATAATTTTTGTACATATATTATTAAATCTTGAACGTCCTTAGTGTAATTTGTAATTTCGCAAAAAAAAAAAAAAAGTCAACTGAAGAAACCTTGATATTCCAAGAAAAATATCACTTCCGTTAAAAAAGAATAAATTTACAGAACTATTAGACAGTTTGCGCATATTTAAGTCAAACTATTAACGACAAATATATTTGTCCTATTTCAAATAGTTCATGAGCATATTTGGACTTTTTCCGAAAATTATATCAACTCAGAAGGATTTGCAAGATAACTTCTTTCGATATTCCAAGAATTTTCGTGTGTAGGTTAAAGCAAAATTCATGGGATTGGACATATACATATCTTAAAGATTTGAACGTATTCAGATATAATGATCAGAAATCAGAATATTATCTCCTTGTCTAAACGATGTCGGAAAAGAGTTGTAATACCGTAGGGCCTTGCAAAGCCCAAACAAGGAAACATTCTTTATTTGTTTTTTCCGTTAGTGGTTTTGACAAGAATTATAAGTCGGTTGATTTTAATGAATTCATCATCCAATTATTTTCATAGAAGTCAATTTATTTGCCCTAAATTAGAAGGAAACTCTACTTCTTAATTAAGTTTTTAGGACGTCTTCATTGGAACTCTTAGCAAAGAAAACTCTACTAGTAGTATAATGAAACTATTTTTAAAGTAATTTGGCTAATTGGTGGCGACACTGTTTCTTATATCATTTAAAGCAACCTTGAAAGTACATACAGAAATGTATTAAACCAATTCCGAAATATCTATCTATCTTCTACCACTATCTATGATTACAACAGTCAGCAGGTAAAATTAGAAAGTAGGGCTTGAACTTCAAGAGAAAGCTTGTAAGAAAAAAGAGAAATTCTTGGAACCTAATGAGAAAGTTGTAACGAATTGAATTACTAATAGACTTGAAAGGAGGCAATAACAAGACTTGATCTTTGTGTGTTGGATAGATAATGGTCATTTTTATGTACAAGATATAAACCTATTTATAGCTAAGAAGGCCAATTTTTTGAGTCTTATATTATATTGCCAACTTTTTTTGGTGAACAAAGCTACTAAAACATCTTTTTTATGGATTCTTATTCTTAACACAAACGTGCGTCTATAAGTAAACTTGTTAGGGTTGATGCCTTCAAGTAGATTGCATTTGATTAGATTCCAACATAATCTCGTCTGAATGGGGCAATGCATGAGACGTGCTGCTATCTAGGCGATGTAACAAACACTATTTCGTATTATAATATACGAGAGTTCTAACAAGTATAATTATCCAGTATAATATACTGGAGTTTGGAGCACTGGTGCTCCAGTCTCTGCAAATTTTACAGGAGTTAGCAAAGTATGCATGTCCAACATAATATGCTGGAGTTCATATACAACAGAACTCCCGTATATTATACTGGACCGATCCCTATTGCAGCAAAATAGTGACTATTATTCATTGACTTGGTAAATATTAGTTATTTTTCATTGATTAGTTTAAAAACTGGTTATACCATAATATTTTAACAACGAAAAGAATTCGATGCAGAAATATTTGGGGCGGTTTTATTGCCCAATTACAATTTTATTTAGTTTTCTCACGAGTTTAATAAAATATTACACATGAGTAAATAAAACAAAGTAGATTCTTTCAGAGTCGTTTTATTCTATACAAAATAGTATTAATATAAGATCATATCTTCTAGATACCTCAAGGTGTCCACATAGACAAGTTTTTCGATTGTGAAACAAATTGTCACAATTATAACTAGGAACCTTGATCACGCCAATACCCAAATTGTACATAAATAAGCCAAAGCCCCAATTGGCCAATTAGGGATAAGCAGGGGCGGAGCTAGAGTACTGCCAGCGGGTTCGGCTGAACCCAGTAGCTTTCGTTTAAACCCTGTATTTATCTTAAAAAATCTATTGAATATGTATAAATTCTTAATTTAGAACCCAGTAATTTAAGACGATTAGAATCCCGAACCCAGAAGCTCGAAATCCTGGCTTCGCCTTTGGGGACAAGTCATTAGATTTGTCACAACTAACATTCTGCATCAGAAAACGAGCATCACTCATAAAAAATATGTAATATGGAAAAGCATATGTGAAATTTATGGCGTACAAAATCAACATGCTATATGATTCAAAGATAAAAATTAATAATACAACAATTCCATTTAACTACATGGAATACAAGCAGAAATACATAATGGCCAATCAAGCAGGACCATTCAAAATGTTATAGTAACAACTTATGAATACATATTATTGTCCTTGCCCAATAATAAGAGTTTCTAAATACAAGTTGCAACAAACAAAAAGAAAATGCAATATACTATTATATTTATTTCGTTGAAGCAAGATGGAGCAGCTGTCTTGATTTATCAGATTTACAGCATCCACCCTGGAATAAACCCATTCATATTATGAGCTGATGCTCCTCCATTCACCTCATCCGTACCCACATGATTGTATCTGTATAGAATAACCAGAATAATAATAATAAATGTAATTACAATAAAGAATGAATACAATGGAGCATTCAAAAACACAGAGATACATTCCCTGATGATACAATGGAAAACTAAGGATTATTTCCTTAGTAAGGTATGGTATTCTAGCATTCTCTTTAAAATTTCCTTTTTAACATGGAGATTATGGTTGTCTGAGCTTCCATTTGATGAAGTGTTATCCTTAATTTGGAAGATAAATTGTTTCTAGATGTGTATGTTGTACTAACAACAACAACAATAACAACAACAACAATCCAGTATATTCCCACAAATGGGATATGGGGATCGGAGAGTTATATGTACGCAGATCTTACCCCTACCCCGAAAGGCAGAGAAACTGTTTCCAATTGTACTAACCATGTCAATAAGACTACGTAACAAATTTTTATGGAAAGTGATGCAGCAAGGTATATCTTATAGTTTATGTTGGTATTACTGTGATCAAAATCAGAAAATCAAAGAAGCAAAGAAACGTTAGTTCAATAAACAAAGTGAAAAGTAATTCCGAGCCCACAAGTTGCTTGTGTGTCCTTAAGAAATTTAATCCTCTCACTGTTGCCCAATGTTTAGGCTTAATTCCTCTCAGGATAGAACAGAATAACTATTCTGTAATACTAACAATCGAAACTACAGAATTTCAGCGAACTCAATAGACGGAGCAAATCACACTCGACACTTATGTTTATTTGAAAATAATGCAACAATATAGAATAGAGGAGAGAAGTTTTCAGATTTTTTCATATCTTAAAAATGAGGCAAGCCTCTAAAATTATAGACAAAGGAAGGGTGAGATGGAGAGGTGTAATCTAAAAAGTGTCTCTTCCATTTCCCATTCACACCCGTCAAAGAAAATACGCAAACAATTTATGAGTCAGGCCAATATCACTCCTATGCACTACTAAAGGGACACTAATCAGGTGGCGGTCTAATTTGCAAAACTTGCTTCTACCAACTCGGAGAGTAGCATATATATGTCTTTCGAACAACTCCCTAGGGAAATCAAAGGACCGTTCATTAGGGATAAATTTCAAGTATCGAATGTTAGAAAAAAATATGATAAGGCTAATCTTTTTGAAAGTTAAAACTTTGTATAGTTCTTATTTTGGACACAAAAATGTGCTTTTAACACCCTTTTGTGGTTTGTGGTAAGGATGAGAATACTAGTGTTGTAATCTTTGGAGGTAACCCCTCTTTTTTTGGGAAATAATACAACATTCCCATTTACTCTAGAAAAATTTAATAATAATAATTACATGAAAGCCGTGTATAATGCTTGTATTGGTCCATTAAATGAAGTTAAGAGGTCTAAATTGTTTACTACCCTAGTCTATATTATGTGTCTTCTGCTCCCTCCGGTAAAAAATAAGTGATTTTTTGGCCTTTTTTGTGGTCCAAAATAAGTGATTTTTTCGAATTTCAAGAATGACTTAATTATGTTTTTACTACATTATCCTTAGAGTAAATGATGTTGGAATATGTGTTAGGAGTGTTTATGTTAGATAGTAAAGTTAAAATGGTCAATTCTTTTGCTAATTAATACTAAAAGGTGACTTTCTTAATATGTGTGAAAACATCCAAAAAATCACTTATTTTGGACCCGAGGGAGTAATATTTTGCACATAGCTGAAGAAAAATCATGTAATACCCTTAATTATGATTGTAGGTCTAACTACGTACTCTTCGATCTTTCCAAAGTTGGTTGTTTTAATATACTGTTGACATATATTTTGAACAAAATCGATCATCGAAAGTGCCCTTTTCATCACGGATTTAAGGTACGATATATTATAAAATTTTAAGTAACAATCAAAATATAATTAAGATAGTAAGGGTAGATTTTGAAGGGGAAAAAAAGTAACAAAGTGGCTCTTGTTATTCAAAAACAAGTAACATTTTGAAGCAAATTCAGATAGTGATCGAGAACAACATATATCGGAGATTAGTAGTTACCCAAATTGAGGAGAAGAAGTCAATCCTAGAGGCTGAAAGAAACCCTCATTTTGAGGGAGACGGTTGAGTTGCATTGCTTGAGCTCCATCTTCCCAACACAATCGAAGAGGAATTCCAGCTGCACTTTCTTCCAGCTGATAAACACCATATAATTAAGCACAACATGAATTCAACACTTAGAAAAAACAATAAGAGAGATTTGATTTAATTGATTAGTTATCTTTTTTTACCTTTCTCCGGAGTTGTTTATTAGATTCTGCCAGCATTTGCTCCTGCCAGATTCATAAATTAGAAATAGGTCAATAACTCTCTCTTCCTTTAATTAATGGTAGGAAATTAAGGATTACAACTTATAACCATAATGCATGATTACCCTTTGTTGAAGGTCTGCAAGCTGATCCAGCATGGACTGTGTCTGCAAAGGGCAAAGTAAAGATTAATGATGTTGGAGAAAACCTCTATGAATTGAAATATGTTTGCTTTTCAGTAGAATTCTTACATTACTACATTATTTACCACAACAACAACAATAACAACAAACTCAGTGTTGATGTTGTTCACACAGATTAAAAAATCTATCTTTTAGCATTAATTAGTAGTGTAATTGACCATATTAATCTTTACTATCTCATGTAAACACTCATAACACATATTCCATCACTATTTACTCCAAGGACAGTGTAGAAAAAAAAACAATTCATTTATTCTTAAAATTTGAAAAAAGCACTTATTTTGGACCACAAGAAAAAGGCCCAAAAATCTCTTATATTGGACTGGAGGGAGTAATATTTCGATTACTCCCTCCGGTTCAAAATAAGTGACCAATTTGCTTTTAGCACGTCCATTAAGAAAATATAAAATTCTATACAAAAAAACCTACTATGACTAAACTACCCATATTAAACATTTAATGTGATGAGTAAGCAAACTTTTTAGGGATATGTACACATAGTTTATTTTGTAAAAGCAAATTGAATTCTTTCTTGATTACATAATTGGATATTTATTTTGAACCAAAATGAAAAATTAAATTGGTCACTTATTGTGAACCGGAAAGAGTACAATTTACGAAAGTATAACCAAATGACCCTTGAGTATTGAGAGGAAAACAAACCAGTTAAACTCGCAGTTCTGCCTATTATGTTGGAGATTGAATCGTAGCTCAACAAGACAAGTAATCCTACTGTAAAAGTTTTTATTACTCTCTCCGATTAACAATAAGTGTCCAATTTGTTTTTAGTATGTCCATTAAGAAAATAATAAATTCTATACAATAATACATATTTTGACTAAACTACGTACCCTTGCTTAAATATTTAATGTGAGGAGTAAGAAATTTTTTTAGGGATACATACATAGTGGTTATTTTGTAAAAATAAATTGAATTCCTTCTTGATTACATAACTGGACACTTATTTTGAACCAAAATGAAAAAGCTGGACAATTATTGTAATCCGGAGAAAGTATCACCGTAGCATTTCTAATTTTCTACTCCTTAATTTAGTTTAGTCCTCCCACACCCACAACAACCGTTAGAAAAATGCTTGAATCCCTAAACTTAATGTATCAGACAAAACCTGTGGAGCCAGTAATCAAGGTATTACAGTATTAAAAAAAGAAACTAGAATCAATCATATAAGATCAAACTACGTCTCAAGGTAGGGTAAGGCCTTACACACTACACTCGTTGACCTAAATACTTGTGGGATAACTGGGCTTGTTGTTGTTGTATATAAGATCAAACTCGTAATTTACATTCATTTATAAACTCTTACGCTTGTTTTAATATTGTGAAAATGACCAGTGGGCATTAGATTAAAGTAATTTACCTTCCTTGACCTGATTTGCTTTAAGGACGCCTCTAATTGATTCTCAAGCTGCTCGAGGTCCTTGGTACTTAATGTCCCCAAATCTTCGCCAAGAAGATTTCTGTGTAATAAGTTGAGTTCATAAAGGGTAACAAATCAATGGGCATACAGAATATAATTTATAAGATTTAAGAACTTACCTCTGAGATCGTTGTAGGAGCTCAACTCTAGCTTTTAGCCTCAAATACTCGTGGTAGTTGTTCTGTCACAAAATTAAGCAATTTTAAACTTTTCCATGATTTCACAAAATTAAGGAGTTTAAAAAATTATACTTGAAAAATGTAACTAATCTAACCTGCAAAAAAAGTGGTTTCTTTTTTGTAGTATATACTACATGAAAAAGGTCAAATTCTACCAAGGGCTAATGTGTAGTAACTCAAGAAAATGATAACAAATATGCGATGTGAAATGCTCATCATATATAGCAATGCTGGAAATGATCACATTCCAACTTTATTTTCATAACTAGGTGTATTTGCATGATAAATTAAGTGCCCTTGGACTGTAGGATTTGATGTTCCTTATTTTAAGGCCAAATTATGCCCTTGGACTTTAGGCTCCCTATTTAAAAATAATCAAGATTATTGCTTCCAAATATAACCAATGTTAAGTTCTACAAAGTAGAACCTGTTACTACATCTACAACAAGAAGAATGGTAGACGAGTTTAAAATATTGACTTGTATATCACATTCGTGAGCAACGACTGAAATGAAAAAGAGTATAATTGCAGCTATGATAATGAGAAGAGTACATGAATACTTACCTGAGTATCAGTGGCTGATTGGCTGGCTTCCAAAGTAGCATAGCTACAACGTTGATACTTTTCAATTGTTTTCATCATGCTGTAAGAATGAAACTGACATATTTAGCTCGCATTCGGACATACATTTAATTGAAACTTGAAAAAAGAGTTTTTGATATTGTACTTAAAAATAATTTGAAGGATGAAATTGTATATGGACATGAATTTTATTTGAAAGAAAAGATAAAGTTTTGTGAGTGGAAGAAAAAAATTCACCCACAAACTACCTTTAACTAGTTTTCGGGAAGTTAGAATTTTTTTGCAATACCTAATCACATTCCATGAATAAACAATGTTTTAAAAAAAATTGAAGTAAATTACCTAAATCTAATGGCCAAGCTGGAGCGTAGTAATTTCCGGTGGCTATATATCTCCTCTTATTAAACAGAAATTCTTTCAACATTTTTGCATAAGAGATCTACTCTTCAGATTAAAAAGCAATATTTTTTCTGACGTTTTCCTTGTATTTAAGGTAGAAGTCATTGCTCAAAAGAATTTCTCGTTTTAAAGATATGGTGAAATAAAAGAAATGACTTGTGCATGTTCTTCAAGCAATTAACTCTTCAATTTACCATCCACGGACATGCACAAAGTTTTTTCTTGTTTAAGAATATGATTTGGTCAAATAAAAATAGGTGTTCTTGTTTGATAATCGGTAAATTTAAATTTGAAGACATATAGGCTAAAACAAGCTTAACGCCTTAAACTAATAAAGGACCTAATCAATTATATGTAACAGGTCCGGATTAACTCATGTATAAATTTATTTCCAAATATAAAATATAAGTGAAAATGTATCTATATAATAATCAAAATATATATTGCTTAATTAGGTGCAAGCACTCAAATTACCAAAATATATAGACTCCGGGTCACAAGTATTGACAATTATCTGGTGGAAATACCCCCTTCTACTTTTAAATAATAGAGTACATTTTGATATAATCATTACCAGTGATCTTTACAAAAGGATTTAAAGCTTTGGCAGCTTCGAAACTAACATAAGCAGTCTTAATTAGCTCCGCCTTGGGAATCAAAGAACAAAAGTAGCAGTATTTGGACTGTCAAACATGACACCTCTGCAAATCAAATCTTAACAGTGAAATATTGTAGTAACGTGGAAATTTGCTAATTAGGTTTTGAGAAATTTTGGTAGTTCTTTTAGCGAGAGGTGTTGAGTGTTCAATATTTTCATTCAAAAGATGATTTTTTTTTTAATTAGAAATCAAATTCACAAAAATCTATCTGCAACCCAAGAATGACTCTACGGGAAAAAAGGAAATAAAATTTAAAAAACAGTCTGATATAAAACTATATATTCTAGCAAAGACTGTCCAAAAAAAAAATAAAACGAAAAACATCAATTTTTACATATGCCAAAAAGTTCAAAAAACAAATACTACAAGATGATAACAGAAAGAAGTAGATCCTCCAAAGAACGAAAGAAGAATTGTAAAATAGTTGATTTCCCAAATGAAAAATCAAATCTTGAATATAGAGAGAGAAGTCGATCATATATATATATGTGGTAAAAGTACGGCATATTAAGACAAATCAGATCTTGCATAAAAATTGAAGTGAGAGAAAGAATGGAACTCTTTAAATCAAATTTAATGAATGAAATAAGAATAAATGAAGTCATTAAAGACCAGAAATTTGCAATTCTTGTTTTTGAACTTTTATATATAAGGGTTTCAGAAAAAGCAGACCCTAAAAAACATAGAGAAGTAGAAAAAAACAAAAAACTATAGAAAAGAAGAGGTTATATATATAAAGTGAAAGAGATTTAGAAGGAAAAATAGGTTATTTATGTAATACCTTGAAGTACTGCAGAACTCATAGAGTTTACCACGATTAGAGAAGATGATAAGAGCAACCTCAGCATCACAGAGAACAGAAAGTTCATAGGCTTTCTTGAGAAGTCCATTTCTTCTCTTAGCAAAAGTAACTTGCCTGTTTATTTTGTTCTCTATTCTCTTCAGTTCTACTCTTCCTCTTCCCATTTTTATTCTCTTTTCTCTTTCTTTCTATCTTTGTAATTTGCCAGAGAGATGATATAAGGGATTATTCCACTCTTGGTTAACAAATAGAACTACTTTTAGTAGTGCCAAGATTAAAAAAGGGTACCAAATTAAATGAAATGAGTTAATGAAAGAGGGAGAGAAGATGGAAAAAATGGAAACCCTGGGGCTTCTGTATCTTTGGTCCCTTACATATAACCAGGTGGTATTTTTCTTATCCCCTACTCTCCCCCCCCCCCCCCAAATACCCTACTCGAAAAAAAACCCTCCTCTCACTAAAAACAAAAATGGAAGAATTAATAAATCAGGTTAATGATTATGTATTCTCAAACCAACCAAGTCATCATCATCCTATGGATCTCACCTGAGGAATGTACATTAATATTTTACCCTTAGAGTCAAGTGGTCCTGCATACACTAAAAAGTGTATCTAATTCCTCTATGTAGAAAAAAAAAAACTCACTCTATATAGGTATATACGGAATATATATATATATATATATATATGGATTTTTAGTTATATATAATATAGAAATTATTTACACATTCAAATCACTTACGAGCTAATTATATAGAACTAAACTGTGAGATAAATATTGATTGATCAACTAGTAAAAAATCTACTTCTTCGTCTTATTCTTCCATTTCTTCTTTTTTCCTTTTTTGCTTGAGCCGAGAGCAAAGGCGAAGGCGAAGCCATATTATTTAAAGGCTGATCAATTAACCATCCTTAGTTTAAAAATTACACTGTGTACACAGGGGCGGACCTACGTGTTAAGTTGAGGGTCACGTGCACCCGTTAGTCTCGGCAAAAACTTTATATACTTCTTTATATATATATATATATATATATATATGTACGTAGGTACGTCAAATACTTTTCTTGTGCCTCAAATACTTTTCTTGTGCCCCCAGACAAAGAAAGGGAGACAGAAGAAATGGTAACGAGGGCACACTTTGTTTCCTACGAAGGAATGGTAATGGAGCACACTCTATTTCTTCTTTTTGCATGAGGATGTGGGTTCAAGACTTGCCTAAGCATTTTCACCTTATCCTATTACTAAATAATTTTATTTATTATTTTTATATTTTGTTGAAGCTAATTATAGTTTAGTATTACTTAGTTAATTTTATTTTCTTCAAATTCCTCCCTTAAAATTAAAAAGCTTCAAATTGCTACTTATTACTCCATAAACAGAAAAATATAAATTATTTTGTTACCACCTTTTTTAAGGAGAAGAAGGTTGTGGCTTTACGTATTACTTTTATATTTTATTGAATTTAAATGTAGTTTAGTATTCATGCATAATAGTCAAGTTAATTAATTTATTATTTTTCAAATTCCTCTCTTAAAATTTAAAGCTTCAAATTATAAATTATTGCTCCACAAATAGATAAATACAGATCATTCTACCACAACTTTCTTTAAAAATTATTTTGACAATGTTGCGGATATAAAATCCGACTTAGCAATGAAAACTAAGAGTTTGAGACTGTTTTTTAGTACTTTGACTATTAATATGCCCTTAATCTTGATTTCTTTCGTTAATTTTTGAAGTTTGAACGCCCTTTTGATCACTGACACTTTTTTTATTTGAGAAAATAATCTAAAATTTAAAGCTTGAAACAAGTTTAAATCAACACTTTTACTTCTTATAGCACCCATTTTGCAAAAAAATTTCCCCCTTTCGGTATTTTCTCATTTTAGAACTTCTTTTTGTTTATACTTGGATGATTAGTCATCATACTTGTTCAAAATTTCAAAGAGTTGCATATTAAATTTTATTGCTAGTAATTAATATACAATAGTGCCCCCGCTGTGCTAAAATCCTGGGTCCGCCTCTGTGTATACATAAATAAAATATTAATTTTTAGAGGTGCATAATATGTATTGAACTGGCCACCCTAATTAGTTGAAAAATTACATTGTGCAAATAAATTTATGTTTTAGAGGTGCATAACTTATACTGAACACTCTTTGTCGGAAAAATTTTCACTTATGTTAACTTGAACACCTTTGCAAAAACTTCTGACTACGCCACTGATCGAGGATCTATCAGAAATAATCTTTCTACCTTTATTAAGTAAGGGAAAGTCTGCATGCACTCTATTCTCTCACTCGTTGGATTACTGAGTTTGTTGGTGGGGTGGGGTTTGTAAAATAGCTAACTCACTGTGATAGTTTAAATTTTACTAGTATTCTTACAAAAAAAAATAATTACCCCGTTTAGTGTGTACATATATATAGTACTTTTTTTTAGGTGAATACAAGTATAGGCATTTGAGTGGGTAATGGGGATGAGGGTACGTAGAGTTACAGTTAGCTATAACTGAGGGGTAGTCTGTATATTACTTACTACTTTCCAGATATTTTGCTTTTTGTGGGTTTTGGGTAAATTAATGTTTCACATCGTAATACCTATTGGACATGAACAACAACCTTAAAAGTGACATTCTCGACCTTTTACTCTCCGCTGCGTGTCGACGCTTCATTGGTCGACTCTCTCCCTAATATCCTGAGTATTTCTCCTTCCCCACGTTCTTTTTTAACTTTCTTTTTCTTTCTTTCCGTTTACAGATTTACTACATATCGTTTTGGCAAGGGCAACGGTAGCTTGCTCTTTATCTCCAGGAATCTAAAAAATAAATAGATAAATAACTTAAACTTTTTCATTCTAACTACCCTTTTGAATATGGAAAAAAAATGCGGGTGAGAGATTAACTTATCTATTATTGTGAAATCATAATCACAAATCCAACATTATTTATTTGAATATTCTATTCTAAATTTATTAGCCCTGTGTTTGTCCTCGATAGATCCTTATTGACACCAATCACGTGGTCAAGAAAATTAGAAAGTACCAACTGCATGGGTCCAAATTTGACCGACTACGACCAATGACAAGCACGACAAACGACCAGGTAACTTCAAGTCAACGTCCCAAAAGAGGCGATCTTGGGGATTAAATAGGGACTGTACGACCTTTGTAGTATTGTAAGCCCATTAGGAGACATTGAGGATATTTCATCGAATATTTTTAGCAATTTGTTTCTAACAACTTAGAAGAGACTCTCTCTAGTATATAAGGGGGACAAGAACTTTGTAACAACGGCAGAGGAACTCGGTGAAACACATTAGTTGAGAACAAAGAGAAATCTACTAACGATCATCATTTCATCACTTATTTTTTCTAGTATTTACTATATTCGGTTAAGATTTATCCCTTCATTATTGATTGTTTGTTCGAACGATTTTTCATATCTTTTGAGTCAAAGAATTTTGTACCGTCTGTGAAAATTTCTATAGCTGAAACCATAGTTTTCATCTAGATTCTTGAAAGTGGTGACTATTGTTTCTCGTACTCCATAAGAACCAACAATGGTGGGAAATGGGAAAGCGAGGCTAAAGACAGCAACAGATGTCTCGAGCAATCTTCTGAGTTCCCTCAATGAAGCCGGTAGAGAAAACTATAAGAATACAACACCAAGCGCTACACTGAAGGAAGAGACTTCTCCACGTGGGGAAAACGATCTTGCATGAAAGGGGAGCCTCAACTTCCACGGCAAGAGGGGCACCACCCGCAGTCAAGAAGCTACTGGACGAATGGTTAACGAGCGCCTTGAGCAACATGCTCGAAAACAAAACCCCTCAAAGAGATGATGAAGACGTGCCACCTACAAAAATCGCAGTTGCAAACGACAAGACAAATGCTACACGAATAGGTACACCTAGGTTGTTACTAATACAGGTGACGATGAACTCATGGCCATCATAAAGAAAATGGAAGAGATGATAAATGAGAACAAAACACTCCGCGATCAAATAAAGGAGCATAAGGAGAGGGTTGACAAAATACCAGGCACTCCGAAGCTATTACCAAAATGCGATGTGGGCCGGTTCATCGAACAACCATACAGGAAAGAGGCATCTCCCATTCTATTCCAAAGACCTTCAAAATATCGCCATACTTGAAAATATATGATGAGAACATGGACCCAGAAGATCATTTAATCCATTATGTTACTGCAGTAAAGGGCAATGATCTATCGAAAGAACATGTATCGTCTATGCTGCTAAAAAAGTTTAGTGAGACTTTGATAAGGGAAGCATTGACATGGTACTCCCAACTACCGGCACGGTCGATATCGACGTTTGAAGAGATGGCAGATAAATTTGCCAACGCTCACACATGAGAGAAGAAGGCCGAATCTAGGGTCAATGATGTCTTTTTCGTCAGGCAAACAATGGGCGAGAGACTGAGAGATTTTTCACCCGATTCAACAGAGTAACGATGAGTCTACCGAACATGTCGAAAGGGATGGCAGTAGCAGCCTTTCAAAATGGATTAAACAGGAACGGATCAACGACAACCAAAAAACTGTTCAGCAGACTCATGAAGTACCCTCACATGGGAGGACATATACAACGCCTATTGCGCTGAGGTGAGGGCAAACCTGGAAGACCTGATCGGACCACTTCAGCAATTAATGTCACACCTCTTTTTTACGTTGACCCGCGTGGGCGCAAGATATAAAAGAGAGTTTTTCCAATTAAAGGACAACCAAAACGGGGTTCATTTATTGAGAGATTCGGAGTCGCCACTTGGGAGATTTATGGTGTCCCAAGTCACCGGTTTGAAACCCGAATTGAGGAAAGGTTTGACTCTATTTAATGGTCCGCGAATCAGAAATCCGGATAAGGAATTCTGTTAACCCGAGAGAAGGTGTTAGGCACTCCCGAATTCCGTGGTTCTAGCACGGTCGCTCAACTGTCATATTCGGCTTATTTATCTGATTTTTTACAGGTTATATACTTAATGCAAATTAATATCCCATTACCGCTTTTATTATTATTATGATTTACGAAAAAGAATGTTGCCTAAAAATATGTTCCGAATCACGTCACATGAAATGCACCCGGATTATCGACACATTCTTATTCAACATTTTGGGATTTGGATTTGGGTCGCATGAAATGCACACCCGTATTTAAGAAGGTAAAATTATTAAAATACGCGCCTAGAGCTATTACTTATTTACACTTTTGAGAAGGCCATGATATTTGCTAAGAAACGGCACGTCTCGAAATCTAAGTACTTTATATATACACTTATGAGGGTCCTGTGATTTGTATAACTTGTTAGGCGAGGCACACCTCTAATTCAAATTTAAAACGAACTACATCCCGCTATATTTGTTTAGGAGTTGATTCCAAATTATTTAAAACATGTTACGAGCCACACTACATGAAATGCGCCTGTGGTTCCTGACACGCTTTATTTAACCTTGTTCAAAATTGGAGTCGGGTCATATGAAATGCACACCCATTTTAAGAAAGTAAAAAAAAAAGATTAAACCCGCACTTAAAGTGACTAGCATATTACTATTCTTGCGAAGGGCCATGAAATCAGTCACACGGCTCATTCCAAAATTCTAATCATTTGAATATATATACCTTTACGAGGGCATCATGATTCATACTTTATTTAGCGGGGCTCGCCTTATTTATTTAAGGTCAATCCTAACACGACTTACGGTTTTCTATTTAATTGGTCTCCAATAATAAACAAAGGTCTTTTAGAAACATATCATTCCAATTTACCATGAAATAAACCACAAAGTCATGTAGGACACTATGATGGAGAGTGAGGAGACAGTAACAGATGCATTGGCTATTGACTGTGCATTTCCACGTGATAAAATTGGTCACTGCTGCCCTATTCTCTCCTATTTAAAGTCAACCAAGTGGTATCCAAGATCTAACAGTTGTAACCTAGTTTAACAATCCAGACCTCATCATAGTTCGAACTAAATATCAGTTTCATCTGATGAATATACAGCTTCATCATTATTATGTACAAAAGGAAGTAAGAAAATTGAAACAAACAAAAAAAAATTGCAACAGCATGGCTTTGAGCAGCTTTCAACTCATTTCCATAAGCTTTAAGGTTCACAAAAATGTGTACCTGGATGATACAATAGAAGAAAGAGTGAGCAGTGACAACAGTATGGCAATCAGCAGTACAACAACAATCACAGCAACCCAAATAATCCCAGCAAACAGACTCCAAGAAAAGAAATCAATGACAGAAGGCTCGAATACTTCAAAGAAAACCACAGCAAAGGATTCCCAATCAAACAAACCCCTACACTTCTGAAATGCCCCAGGAAACTTGTGCACCCAACTGATTGAACCCCAATTAACTTCAAACAACAATCCAAATACCCAAAGTTCTGCCTATTATTAAGGTCCAAGTATATAACAGAAAACAGAGAATGCCAACTATCTTTCAGTTTTAGAATTAACTGAAACTTCAACTCAAGCTAGAGACCCTCCTGTATGTCCTAACTCTACTCTCTGTATTTCAGAATGCTCCCTCCTTTTAAAATTCCCTCTCTAATGTATGCTGTTTTCGAAAGAAAAAAAGGTCCCTCTCTATTCTCTTCAACCTTATACTTATACTTGAAAAGCCAATGACACTCTAAGGTACAATAATCAGAAGACCCACCCTGCCCATACTCTTCTCTGCCAGCCCATTATATTCTCTGTGTTAGCCACTAAGTCTTGTTTAAGTGTGGGCTTAAATTAACTTAAATGCTAAGTGCAAACCTGGTGGAGTGCCCTGCTGTAACAGCAGGCTCCACTAGGCTGTGCAGGACATTTAATCCTAAAATATGCCACCTCCGATTAGTCATCTTACAGCTATATCCAAACAATCCCTAATCAACAATAAACACAATCCAACAGTGGTTCCATATGTAATCAATTTCTGCCATAAAAGCTAATAAACAGACTTACGAAGCTAATCGACAATGTTCGTATGACTCATATAAACAACAACAATCAATCCTTGACTCAGTGATTCGAAATGCCCAGGCAAACAAAACATTAAATGCAGAATTTAGCTACTTGAGTATCGATTACAACCAATTCGCATTTCTATATCTCAATACACTCTGGCATACAACAGAAATAAGAATGACCAAATAAAGGCCTTTCGAGGTAGAAGCAGAGAAGCTTAAAATCAATCACAAACGAACAACTAAATCAATACGACGAACACAACAATAAAACAAAAGAAAAAAGATGAAAAATGAGATACCTCAAGAAGAGGGATCAAAATTGGACGGACTTGGCTCCAAAGGCTTCGAGTTTGCACTCCTTTGAAGTAAACGGACTTTAATTGAAGTGTTTTTCAAACGAAAAACACTCCAATTAAGGTCTATTGCCTTCAAGTACCGTTGACTCGGCGAAATCCCTAATTTTGGGTTCTAGGGTTCTTGAGGCTCGACTTTAGGGCTTTAACATTTCTGGTGAGATTCGAGCTAAGCCAGGGTTAGTAGGGGTGTGAGGGATATGTGAGGAGTGATTGGCGTGAATTTGAAGTGGTTTGGGATGAATGTTCAAGTTCCGACGAACTTCGAATTGATATTCGAAGTGTTCGAGCAACATTCGAAACTAACCACTGCCGGATCCGTGTAGAGGGGGCTTGGGAGAATCCATGGTGTTAATTTGGGGAGGTTTGGCCTACCGGAACCGCCGTGAGGCGATTTCCGGTAGGCGGAGGGCGGCGGAGTATGGTGGCGTTACAGGGGTCTCTAGGTTAGAGAGAGATCGGTGAGGGTTTGGCTTAGGGGGGCTGGGTAGGATATTAGGCTTATATATGAAAGGGGTGATTTAATCTCGACCGTCCGATCAAGCAAAATCGATGGGGGGGGGGGCTGGGTAATACGTACACAGGCCTTACCCCTACCCGAAAGGGTAGAGAGGCTGTTTCCGGGCATTCCTCATTGACGCCGGCATCGCATGAGCATGGCAGACCCAAAAGGGCACGACCAAGTTCAAGACGAGCACGGACGTCATATTCGACTTTATTAAATAACCCCCAATTAACTACAAAGCCAACTCACACAAATCAAATTAAAGGAAATGGGATTACACCTTATTAGTTAACACTTAACAACTAACACAACTTACACATTCAAACGAAATCACATGATGACCAAGAAACAAAAATGCACATCTTCCGTGATTTTCTTACGATTAACTCCTATGACCACTTTATTCTTATGAACGCTCAATTAATCCCCGAATATGCAATGCGTATTTATATATACCTATATGTTTTGTATTTTCTAGCTAAACAAACACACCCATACCAATGCTAATACTCGAAGTCGACAAAAAATCAGATGTAACACAAAACTATTTTATTTTGAATCTTTTGGGAGTAATTCTCATGTAGGGCAAAAATCACGTGCTCACAGCTGCCCCTCTTTGCGCGTAAACACGAAGAGTTTTTGTGCATAGATATTGAGCAAACACGAGCGATTTTTGCCCGTTTGAGCACTCCGTATGAGCATTTTTGGAAAAGTTTGACCGAACCTTTGCTTCAGAAGGTCTCCTACATATCCCTGGCTAAAAGGGAATCATGTCAATGTAGTTCGGGAAGTTTTGGTAGCTGGGACTACCATGACTGCTGTGATCTTGCTGTTGCTGTTACTGTTGATGCTGATGTTGCCACTGCTTAACTGATCTCCTTATTACACCGCGCTAAACAAAAATAAGAAGCTATACTAAGTTACAGTATTGCCAATTCTTATCTATCTTTCGACTTGATCTTGTCATGTTCCTTGCCATCCTTCCGGCTCTGATGTTCCTTCACGTGCTTCTTCTCTTCTAACAATTGTTATTTCGGCTTATCTTGATTGCCGAACTCCGACCATTGGTCCCTTCTTCGTGATCTTTGAACTATTCTCCTTCGAAGTCTGAACCTATCTTTCGGATCCTTGTTGCCTTCCTTTTGATTATGAATTTGGATTCATGCTGGGGATTTCTGTTATACTCTACCGCTTTCCTCAACCAACTTCAAAAGTAAATTGCCAATCCATTCTTCAGGCGGGCTCACTGACTTCAATTTTAAAACTAAATCGCCACTCCATTCTTCAGGCGGGCTCCCTGACTTCAACGACAACTTTAAAATAAATCGCCACTCCATTCTTCAGGCGAGCTCCCTGACTTCAACTACAGCTTTAAAATAAATCGCCACTCCATTCTTCAGGCGGGGTTCCTAACTTCAACAACAACTTTAAAATAAATCGCCACTCCATTCTTCAGGCGGGCTCCCTGACTTCAACAACAACTTTAAAATAAATCGCCACTCCATTCTTCAGGCGGGCTCCCTGACTTCAACAACAACTTTAAAATAAATCGCCACTCCATTCTTCAGGCGGGCTCCCTGACTTCAACAACAACTTTAAAATATATCGCCACTCCATTCTTCAGGCGGGCTCCCTGACTTCAACTACAACTTCAAAATAAATCGCCACTCCATTCTTCAGGCGGGCTCCCTGACTTCAACTACAACTCCAAAATAAATCGCCACTCCATTCTTCGGGCGGGCTCACTAACTTCAACTACAACTTCAAAATAAATCGCCACTCCATTCTTCAGGCGGGCTCCCCGACTTCAACAACAACTTTAAAATAAATCGCCACTCCATTCTTCGGGCGGGCTCCCTGACTTCGACATCCAAATTTAAAATAGATCGCCACTCCATTCTTCAGGCGGGCTCCCTGACTTCATCAACAACTTTAAAATAAATCGCCACTCCATTCTTCAGGCGGGCTCCCTGACTTCAACTACATCTTCAAAACTAAATCGCCACTCCATTCTTCAGGCGGGCTTCCTGACTTCAACTACAACTTCCTAATTTCATCCCATCCTTATCGCCTTCCTTCGTTTCCTGTACCATTTTCTTCTTCCTGCATCGTCTCTTGGGCTACCCTTTTCTTCTGAATTACCTCGTCTTGGAACTGCTTTCCCCCTGGGTCGTGATACTTTTCCTTCGGCTGCTGGAGATATCTTTGGAACTGTTTACTCACCTGCCGGAGATGATGCTGCTGGGGAAATCTCAAAGTTAGCGTTTCATTTTCCCAACAACTGCCGGGGATGATACCAGGCTCAAAGATCGCCCCCTCGTGTTGTCCGGCCGTTCTCAAAACTATTCTGCTCGGAACTGGTATTTCCCGAAATCTCGTTATCCTTACCCCCTGGGTATTTGCTTTCAAGAAAATTTTCGTAATGGGAGAAAATTTTCTGCCCCAGTTTGATGACCTTCTACGTGGCATGCTTTTCCGCCGACGAACCCTCCTTTCCTGCTTTAAATCAAAGAAAAATTGTTAGTTTCAAAACGCAGCGAGTGGCCGTGCCACTCTTGTTGGGGTAATTTTCCTTTTCTCTTTCAGCTGCTTGGCCTCCCTCGAACTTTTGAGGATGACGTTGACACTTGCTGGGGATGGTACTCTTTCCACAGATAATCTCTCATCTCTCCCCTTTATTCCAACCTTCAGTTTGATCCGACCCTTTTAGTCGATGATCTGTTGTGGGAATTCATCTTTCGGATGTGTAATATGTGTCCATCGTACTCCATGATTCCTGTGAACCTTTCAATCAACCTGTCGTTCTAATCTTAATATCGGAACGAATTTTGCCTTATTGCCTCGTTCCACGCCTATTCATCTTCATTGTACCACTTTGGGAGACTTGGTAGTAAGCTTTGAAAAGTCAACTTTCGAAAACAAAAGAAGAGAAAAATGATGGATAAAGAATGCCGACCGCGAAATGACAAAAGAAAGGGAAAACTTTTCTGAACTCAAAACTGGGAAAAACTTATCTGAATGTGCAACTGATCCAATGGTTATGCCGCGCCTTTGAGATTAATCTATCCAGTCTATTTGTGTCAATCACTTTCTGGTGGCTGCGTTTTGCTAGAAGCAAACGAATGTCCCGACCTTGTCTCATGCAGATACCTTATAACCCTCTTGCCTTGTCACCTCATAGTGCCCTTCAAAGGGTTTTCACTAATGAGATTCTCTCATTTCTCTCGACCTCCCGTCGCCTTAGGGTGCCTGTAAAGGTTTTCACCGTAAGACTCTCTCATTTTATTTCTCTCAACTTTCTTCGCCTCAAGGTGCCCGCGAGGGTTTTCACCGTTAAGGCTCTCTCATTTTGCTTTCTTTCCAGGCTGGGGTATTGCCCACGGGATTCCCTCTAAAGCATTATCCCTTTTCGGCTTGTGCATCCTGGATTCAATCGAGGATCGGAGTGTCGCTCTTGGCTTTCATTTGCATGACTTGTCATTTCTCAAATACTGATCGAGAGGTCTTTTTCGGTCACTAATGTGGTTTTTGTGCGTGGGGCTAAAGAAAAGAGGTTTCACCTTAACGGTTAGCTCATTACGACTTTCGGAATCCATACCATCTTTTCAAACGTAACAATGACTTCTGCCCCAATTCTGTTGCTTGGGGAATCTTTGATTTTTATTTTATTATGACCGAGCCGTGTGGCGCCTACGTATCCTTCTTGAGGAATCAGGTCAAACGTAGTTCACTTTTTCTTGAGTCTTTTCTTTGTTTCTTTTTTCTATTTTGTTACACATCTTCCTTGGTGATTCCGAAAGAGGGTATATGAAAGAATTATTAAAGCTCAAAGGGGAAAACAAAGGTTAAAGTGTTTGGGTAGTAGCAAAATTGCCTCTGTCATTTCATTCTCCGAAAAATGCCAAAATACACACAAACGAAACCAATCGTTGACAAATACATTAAAGAATTACACATAATATCTCTTGACCGCATCGGAATTGATAGCCATATCAGTGCATCTTCCCTCAATATCAGTTAGACATAGTGCGCCGTTGGATAATACCCTAGTCACAACAAACGGTTCCTGCCAATTTGGAGCGAACTTGCCTTTCGCTTCGGCCTGATGTGGTAGAACTCTCTTCAACACATGTTGTCCCACTTCAAATTTCCTGGGACGTACCTTCTTGTTATATGCTCTTGCCATTCTCTTTTGATACAATTGGCCATGACATACTGCTGTCAATCTCTTTTCATCGATCAAGCTCAATTGCTCCAATCGGGTTTTGACCCACTCGTCGTCGTCAATCTCAGCTTCGGCGACAATTCGGAGGGATGGAATTTCAACTTATGCTGGTATTACTGCCTCAGTCCCGTACACCAACAAGTAAGGAGTTGCACCTACCGAAGTCCGGACGGTAGTGCGATAACCCAACAGTGCAAATGGTAACTTTTCATGCCATTACCTAGACCCTTCTACCATCTTCCTCAATATCTTCTTTATATTCTTGTTTGCTGCCTCAACCGCACCATTTGCTTTGGGACGATATGGTGTGGAATTACGGTGGGCAATCTTGAACTGTTGGCAGACCTCCTTCATCAATCCGCTGTTAAGATTGGCACCGTTATCTGTGATGATTATCTTTGGGATTCCAAACCTGCAGATGATGTGGGAATGTACGAAGTCCACCACCGCCTTCTTGGTCACGGATTTGAAGGTTTTGGCCTCCACCCACTTGGTAAAGTAATCGATCGTCACCAGAATGAACCTATGACCATTGGAGGCCGCAGGTTCTATAGGTCCAATAACATCCATACCCCATGCGACAAACGGCCATGGTGCTGACATTGTAAGCAATTCAGTCGGTGGAGAATGAATCAAATCTCCGTGTATCTGACACCGATGGCATCTTCGCACGAAACTTATACAATCACGCTCCATAGTGAGCCAGTAATATCCTGCTCGAAGAATCTTCTTTGCCAATACATACCCGCTCATGTGTGGTCCACAAACTCCCGAGTGTATATCTGTCATCACTGTTGTGGCTTGACTCGCGTCTATACATCTTAACAATCCCAAATCTGGGGTTCTTTTGTACAATACCCCTCCACTAAGGAAAAATCCGTTCGCCAACCGCCGAATAGCCCTCTTTTGATCTCCAGTTGCTTGCTCCGGGTATATTCCTAATCTGAGGTACTCTTGGACATCATGAAACCATGGCTCACCATCCACCTCTTCCTCTATCACATTACAATAAGCATGTTGATTCCGGAACTGGATATGTAACGGATCGACACGAACCTTGTCCGGGTGATGTAGCATTGACGCTAAAGTAGCCAAAGCGTCGGCAACCTCATTATGCATCCTTGGGATATGTCTGAATTCTACCGACCGGAAGCGCTTAGTCAGATCATGCAAACACTGACGATACGGGATAAGCTTTAAATCCCTGGTTTCCCATTCTCCCTGAATCTGGTGTACCAGAAGGTCCGAGTCCCCCAAGACCAAGACGTCCTATACATCCATGTCCACCGCTAATCGCAACCCCAAGATGCATGCCTCGTACTCAGCCATATTATTGGTACAATGAAAACGCAGTTGAGCAGTGACAGGGTAATGATGTCCTGTTTCAGAGATGAGCACAGCCCCTACTCCGACTGCTTTTGCGTTCGCCGCTCCGTCGAAGAAAAGCTTCCACCCGGGATCATCGGTTAATTCCAACCCATCAATTTGCAGTACTTCTTCCTCATCTGGAAAATACGTCCTCAAAGGTTCGTATTCGTCGTCAACGGGATTCTCGGCTAAGTGATCGGCTAGGGCTTGAGCTTTCATAGCCGTCCTTGTCACGTATATGATGTCGAACTCCGTAAGTAATATTTGCCATTTTGCCAACCTCCCTGTAGGCATAGGTTTCTGGAAAATATACTTCAACGGATCCAAACGCGAAATGAGGTAAGTGGTGTAAGAAGATAAATAATGTTTCAGCTTTTGGGCTACCCAGGTCAAGGCGCAACATGTTTTTTCCAAATGAGTGTACTTAACCTCGTGGACAGTGAACTTCTTACTGAGGTAGTAAATGGCCCGTTCCTTTCTGCCAGTAAGATCGTGCTGCCCCAGCACGCAGCCGAACGAATTCTCCAAGACCGTTAGATAGAGGATCAGGGGTCTACCCGGTTCAGGCGGAACTAGTACGGGTGGGTTTGACAGATACCCTTTGATTTGGTCAAACGCTTCCTGACATTCTGTCGTCCATTCTATCGCAGCGTCTTTCTTCAACAGACGGAATATGGGCTCACAGGTTGTTGTAAGCTGAGCAATAAACCTACTGATGTAATTTAACCTTCCCAACAGACTCATTACCTCTGTTTTATTCTTTGGCGGGGGTAGCTCCTGAATGGACTTGATTTTGGATGGGTCCAACTCAATGCCCCGTCGGCTGACGATGAATCCTAGCAACTTTCCTGATGGAACTCCGAATGCGCATTTGGCCGGATTGAGCTTGATATCATATCTTCGAAGTCTTTGAAAGAACTTCTTGAGGTCGGCAACGTGGTCTTCTTGACGTCTAGATTTTATGATCACATCATCCACGTACACTTCAATTTCCTTGTGTATCATGTCATGGAATACCGTAGTCATCGCCTTCATGTATGTTGCCCCTGCGTTCTTCAAACCGAACGGCATCACCCGGTAGCAATAAGTCCCCCACGGTGTGATAAAAGCCGTCTTTCCCGCGTCCTCTTCATCCATCAAGATCTGATGATATCCCGCGTAGCAATCCACAAAGGATCCGATTTCACGTCCGGCACAGTTATCAATCAGGATATGGATATTGGGAAGCGGGAAATTATCCTTAGGACTCGCCTTGTTGAGGTTGCGGTAGTCCACGCATACTCTGATCTTTCCGTCTTTCTTTGGCACCGGTACTACGTTAGCCAACCATTCGGGGTATCGAGTGACACGAATGACTTTCGCCTGCAACTGCTTGGTTACTTCCTCCTTGATCTTTACACTCATCTCCGTCTTGAATTTCCGCAGTTTTTGCTTGACGGGAGGGTATGCCGGATCAGTGGGTAATTTATGAACCACTAGATCAGTGATGAGTCCTGGCATGTCGTCGTACGACCATGCGAAAAAGTCTTTAAACTCCATGAGCATTTTGATCAACTCTTCTCTCAGGTTGGGTTCAATATGGACACTTATTCTGGTTTCTTTGACGTCATCTGTGTCCCCCAGATTAACAACCTCGGTATCATTTAAATTTGGTTTGGGTTTTTCCTTGAAGTGACTTAATTCTTCACCGATTTCTTCTACGGCTTCATCATCGCCGTATTCCGATTCACTCTCATCACTTCTTATTTCATGCGTTATTATTTCCAAACCCGATTGACTTTCTAGACTGGGTTGATTAATCTTTAAGCACGCCATATCATTAAGATCAGTTGAAAGCAGGCTGTTCAGAAAAGTAAAAAGAAGGAAAATAAACAAAATTAGACACGAAGGGAACAAAGTTTCATTAACGGGAACAGTACAAGGAAAAACAAACTTGCAAACTCAAATCAAAATGAACTAAAACAAACGGATTTTACTCCGGGGACAACCCTCAACACAAAATTTCGAAAGAACACAATCCAAAACAAACTACCAAGACTCCTTCTGGACGGGGAGAGGAGTAGCCTTCCAATTATTCAATTTTGCTTTCGATCCCACAAACTGTATCTCGGCATGGCTGGATCCTTCACCATCCTCGAGCATGCATACATCTGCGAATAGGTCCTCGAACTTTCTTAAGAACTCTTCGTCTGGCCTAACCATAGGACCGGGAATCTTTGTCGTCGGATGTCCTCTTACTCCAGACCTGACAAAAGATTGGGAAAGGCGTGGAACAGGCTTCGGGAGCACCCATGTCTTCTGCTTATTCCTCTTGGCTCGCTGGATGTCCTCTGATGTTGGCTTGAATCCCAAGCCGAAGGTTCCCACGTTTTCGACCACAGATACCGGTTGTATGATTCCTTGCGGAGATGCACCTAGACCTTTGTCGGGTATGAAACCGTGTCTCGACATTTCATGAGCCACCATAACGTCGGCGGTAGTTATTCTGTCATTGGGAATGCATTCCCGTTCCGGAACTCGGTTGGCGGATACCACGTCGCGGATCCGGTATACCCACGGCCCAACATTTTCTTGTCTCGACAAAGGGGACGATGGTGCACTGGTTGTAGATCATTCTCTCCGTAGGACGACGATCTCCTGTTGGTCCCACTCAAACTTGACGAGTTGGTGTAGGCTGGATGGAGCTGCTCTTGCGGCGTGGATCCACGGTCGCCCTATTAGAAGGTTATATGGCACTACCATGTCCAGCACTTGGAATTCCATGGTGAACTCCACTGGTCCCAATTGTCAAGATTAACACTATGTCCCCGACCGACGCCTTGCCTCCTCCATCAAACCCTCGAACACATATGTTGTTCTTGCGTATCCTGTCGATGTCCACTTTCAACTTGTCTAGTGTAGAGAGAGGACAGATGTTAGCACTGGATCCATTATCGACAAGGACTTTGGTAACCACCGACTCCTCACACTTTACTGTGAGATACAAAGCCTTGTTGTGTTCGGTCCCTTCCTCAGGCAACTCATCATCGGTGAAGGTGATCCGATTCGCTTCGAAGATCCTATTGGTGATCTTCTCCAAATGACTCACTGAGATTTTATCAGGTATGTGGGCCTCATTCAGAACTTTCATCAAAGCTTGCCGATTTTCTTCAGAATGTATCAGCAAGGATAGCAATGAGATTTGCGCGGGAGTCTTCTTCAGCTGTTCTAGGACAGAATAATCATGTAGCTTCATCTTTTTCAGGAATTCTTCTGCCTCTTCGTCAGTTACCGACTTTTTCAGTATTACCGGAGTAGTCTTCCTCAACTCCGCGTGGGCAAAACATCTTCCTGAGCGGGTCAAACCTTGCGCCTCGCAAACTTCCTCTTTAACTTCCTTTCCTTTGTAGGTCGTCGTGATCCGATCATAATTTCATGGAATAGCTCTGCTATCAGTTATTGGTAACTGTATTGCTGGCTTGATGATGAAAGGATCCATTCGAACACCTGCTACTGTCAAGACGGGTTTGGTTGCTACCCCGGTACAACTATTTTTGCTTCCCCCGGCCTCACCGGCACTTTGTTCACGCTTCCCTTTTCTACTTCCGACCCTCCTGGTATGTCCTTCTTGCAACTGGGTGACTCATCAAGGCTTGGCCCCTTTCTCATTCCTACCCCACTAGACTTGATCATCATTACAGTCTGAGGGGTTTTCTCCTTTCCTTCTTCTAACCGTACCAACTCGATCATGTTGGTCTCGTGATGAGTTGGAAGTGGATTTTGGTTGATGTTGGGCTCTGTTGGAGTCTGGACCTCAATCCTGCGAGTGTCGATGAGTTCCTGGATGGCTGTTTTCAACCTCCAACACTTTTCTGTGTCGTGCCTCAGACATCCTGAGCAGTATGCACAATTTACTGAATGGTCCAGATTCTTTGGAAGAGGGTTTGGTAGCTTAGCTTCAGCCGGATTTAGCAACCCTACTTGCTTCAAACGGTGGAATAGACTGGTGTATGATTCCCCCAAGGGAGTGAAAGTCTTTGGCCTTGGCGCCCTGTCGCCCTTGAATGCTTGGTTCGGGCGAAAGCCCGCACCCATGGGATTTCTATAGGCTCTTGGGGGTGGGTAATTGTTCTGTGGAGTTGGCGCACGCCATGGTGCCTGGACGGGAGGTGCGGAATATGAGTGAGCGTGATGGACAGTAAAATAAGGATCAGGTGCCGGATGGTAATGTTGCGGGTGGTTATATGGATTGTGGAAGTAATTTTGGTGGTGAGGCTGTGGCGGGTTATACTGGGGTGCGGGGCCTCTGTTTCTGAACCATGTCCCTGACTCGACTGCCGTGACTTCTTCTTTCCTCTTTTCCCAAGCACTCCTCCGGTACCACTTTGAATAGCTTGGGTGGTGGCTTTCAATGCTGAGTAGCTCACGATCTTGTTGGCTTTCAAGCCTTCCTCGATCATAGCCCCCATCTTTATCACCTCAGTGAATGACTTGCCCACGGACGTCACCAGATGTCCGAAATAGGTTGGCTCTAGTGTCTGCAAGAAATAATCCACCATCTCGTTATCTCTCATAGGCGGATCTACCCTTGCTGCCTGTTCCCTCCAGCGGAAACCAAATTCCTGAAACTTTCGGCGGGTTTCTTTTCTATCTTTAGCAATGGTAAGCGGTCTGGGACTATTTCAAGATTGTACTGGAACTGGCCAATGAATGCTTGAGCCAAGTCATCCCAAGTAAACCATCTGCCGGGATCCTGCCTAGTGTACCACTCTAGTGCAGATCCACCCAAACTCTGACCGAAGTAAGCTATCAGAATCTCGTCTCGTCCTCCGGCTCCTCGCATTTTACTACAAAACCCTCGAAGATGGGCTACTGGATCACCGTGCCCCTCGTATAGGTCAAACTTGGGCATTTTAAACCCGGCTGGCAACTGGACATCTGGGAATGGACACAGATCCTTGTAAGCGACACTGACCTGGTTGCCCAAACCGTGCATGTTCCTGAAGGACTGCTCCAGGCTTTTAACTTTTCTAATAACTTCCTCATGTTCCGAACTTTGGAAGTGCTTTTCTGGTTCTGCCGGATTATCCCAGTGAGGGGTGTGTGATTGCGGTTCAGGAGCCCTAAAAGTAGGCTCTGGAGGATAGTAAGAGTTGTCATGGATCGAACATGCGGCTCGCCGGACGGCCTTTGTAGAGTAGCAGGTGGAGGTGCCACAAAAACAGGGGTGACTGGAGGAGGATTTGGTTTGGCTGGTGGAGTGTGGGTGGCATAAGGGTTTTCCCCCTGAAAGTATGGATAGATCGGGGCGCTTGTCGAAGGATCGATGGGTTGGATGTTCTGGAGCTGAGGCGAGAGTAGGGAGGTTTTGTGAGGATTGTCCCCTAACCCAGGCTAGGTGCATCTCTGTTATCTGATGTCTCAACCGTTCTACCTCCTCTTTCATGATCTGCATCTCTGATTTCTCTTCCTCGAGACTTTTACCGGAACTAGACATGCTTGCTGGAATTGGCCCTTTAGATCTAGTACGGTAATGGTGGCTGGCCAGGATATTATGTCAAACCAACTGCTAAACTTTTCTAGAATGCAACAAACTTGTTAGCTTGCTGAGTTTAACAGATATGTTATAGCACGTTGGATGCAATGCACCTAACCAAATAGCCCTTTCTATATGTACTCATCACATGCGTCATTCCAGCTTCTTTTCTTCTTTTTTTTTTCTTTTGTTCTCGCTTGCTATTAGCACCTTTTTTTTTTTTTTAATGACGGTCGAACCTTATGTGGATTGCCTACGTATCAGGTCCCCGCGTGAATCAGACCGAGCGTAGTTCTAGTAACAAGATTGTGGCGAAATTCTGGAATCCTCATAATAATAAAAAAAACATGTCTCACAATAATCAACAACAAGAAAAAAAAATGCTTGACTCAACAAAACATAAAATACTGAAAAATGTCTACAAAAATAGAAAAATACATCTTTTAATCAATAGCCTAATGCTCTTAAACCCCTGGGGGCCCGCGAGGCATCGTCCGACCTTGCCGCAGGTCTTGGTGTGAGGTCCCTATGCAGTCTCCTTAACTCTCTCATGATCTGATGAACATAGTCCATAATCGAAGCAAAGAGGGCGGCGCGGGGCATTTGTTCACAAGCCAAACACTTCATGGTGACATAATGCCCGATCTCTCCAATTCTGTCTTTGATCATGTCCCTTTCTCCGAGTAGTTGTTCTATCCGCTGGTTCTTCGCCCCCAATCTTCGAGCATTGTTGGCGACCTGATCTAAGAGCCTATCCACTTGTTCTTGCAGTCGGGCCATCAGATTGTGGCAACGGTCGAGGTCTGCCCTGGCGTCCCGAGCTTGTTTGAAGACCCGTTCCCTGAGGATAACATTTGCTTCTCTTAGATTGGTGATGACCTCAGTATAATCTTTTTCCACTTGCTGTATATGAAGTGCCTGCTGATGTGCCTCCCTCTTCCAGCTAGTACGGATCCTCATTGTTTGGGCCTTTGACTCTTCTAATTCTTTTTGGACATATGTGACTTGATTTTTTAAACTCCTTATCAATTTTTCGTCTGACCGACTCCTCAATTGTCTATCAGTATCCCTTTTCATTTGCTGGATTTGAGCTCTCAAAAAGTCATTTTCTTGTGCCAAATTCTTTTTATCTCCTTCGTCGGCGGAATCTTGCGTATTCTTCTCGAATTGAAGGTCCCGGACCTGCTGTTCTATCCTACCAATCTTCGTCATGTACCCTTCCTCCTTTGCTAGCCAATTCCATTGCTCCTGTGAATCTTCCGTGAACTGTTGGACATGGGCTCTTTTAGAACATTTCCGACGAATATGAAATCTTTTCCCGAACCACACATTGTACTTTGGATCCACCTCACCCTTAGCTAGTTCCCGAACCATGGTTTTAGGCTCAAGGAATCTATATTCATGCCACAGCTTTCTAATCTTCTCTTCGGGGAATACGACTCCTGGGCTCAACTCAATGGCGTACTTCCTCAGATCTTGATCGGTAGGAATAACCCGAAACCTTCCTAGTTGACGTAATACACGATGAGGAACATATGGTTGGACACTGCGGATCCCCATCAGAAGAATATAACACTCCTCGGCTGCCATATATATTACTTCAGTATCGGGTAACCACCCGAACGCCCATTAAACCTGATCGGCTTCTATTGAGCTTAGTCGTGCAAACCATGCTTCGATGCCTTCAGGGAATACAACGCCTATCATCCGTTCTTCAAAACACCTGATGCAGTTTTTCCCAATCAACCCATGGTTCATGTATTGTGTCCGGTGATGGAGGTGTTCTTGCATCCATAATTGGAGTAACAGATAGCATCCTTGGAAGAAATTGCCCCCTTCTCGGCATACAGTCAAGGCTCGATAGATTTCGGACAAAACCAAAGGGACTACCGTGTTGGTAGCCTTTTTGATTGCAACGTCGGCTATTCCTACCAGACTTATCTCTATTTTCTTATCTTCGCGTAGACGAATCACAATCCCCAAGAATGTCATTATGAATGCTAGAATTCGTCTGGCCTCCCACTTGGTTATATTCCCTGCGTGAGTTAGTCCAAGGTTTGACTCTTCAAAACCCCGAGGAGTGTCGTACCGTTGGTATAAGAATTAGAGATCGCAACATCCTTCTAGCAAGTCATCATTTTTCACCTTCCGACTAATGCTTAGCAAATCTAGAAACCCATGTGGAGATACCGGTCTTGGTGAGAGCAGGTATTGCCCTCTTAATTTCCCATTTAAGTCCTGCATAGCCCGCAATCTCCTCTAGCGTGGGTGTCAGTTCAAAGTCGACAAAACGGAACACATTGCGGGTCGGATCCCAAAAAGATATCGGTGCCTCGATGATGTCTTTCCTTGGCTTCATATTCAACAGATTAACCAAACCTCCCAAAATTCTCTCCAATATCTTTTTGCTACTGTCTTCCAAATCGTTCCACCACATATGGAGCTGCTGAGGGACCTCGCTAAAGATTGAAAATGACTTATTCTGATTCGTGCTCATCCTGCACATTTATTAAGGTGATTTAAATAAGAAAAACAACTTTGTTTTGCTAAATAATAAAAAAAAATCAGTTTTCAATCACGGCCTTTCAACGTCTCGGGGACGAAGATTTTTTAAGGTTGTGGGGGTAAATTGATCGAAATCAAAAATTGACCCAAAGGTGGCCGTTTATATGAAATCAGCCTTCCGGCGTCCCTTTCGGGAACATTCGGCTATTTTTGAAAACAGCGTCACCGACTTATTTAGTACAAAAGTTAGTTTTGATATTTTGGCTATTTTTCAAAAGGTGAAGTTGGACCTGATAGAGGTTGCCTACGTATCTCACATCCAATGAGAATCAAACCCACGTAGTTCGGTTTTAATGAAACAAACTACATTATTTATTTATTCATTTTACTAAAAAAAGACAAGTAAACTAATTTTTTTTTTCCTTATCTAAAGCCGGTCGGCATGCAAGTCTATAACGGATAAATGCGTAAGACAAACAGGATGCAATATGCTCGGTCTTTAATATTCCGGGTCACTGTCCTAGACGGACCCAACCCCTGTGTTGAGTCCACTAAGCCGAATGCAACATGATGCAAATAAATGTTCCTACTAGGGATGCGGCATGAAGCTTTGTTATTCTAGGTTCAAAAGCACGGGTTTATTGTTCTAGACACGGCTTACCGAAGCGGACAACTCGGCGAGGAGGAGGCGGCAACCGGGAATACGGAAGCTTCACCGGTTTTGCAACTTATCCAAACCTTGTTCTAAAGTGAGACTTAGACACTATACAGAAAAGAAGTCACACGAAGTGCACCCTTCTTCATGATTTAGAAGACTCAGAGAGGAGATTGGTTTTGGCACAGTTTATATGTACAGCTCACAAAATATCAAAGCAGTAAAAACAATATTTAGCACATTAATACAAACATGTAATAAAATCAGATAATAAATAAGCCAAATACAACAATTATTCCGAGCTCGAATTCTAAAAAAAATATCCCCAGCAGAGTCGCCAGAGCTGTCACACCTCTTTTTTACGTTGACCCGCGTGGGCGCAAGATATAAAAGAGAGTTTTTCCAATTAAAGGACAACCAAAACGGGGTTCATTTATTGAGAGATTCGGAGTCGCCACTTGGGAGATTTATGGTGTCCCAAGTCACCGGTTTGAAACCCGAATTGAGGAAAGGTTTGACTCTATTTAATGGTCCGCGAATCAGAAATCCGGATAAGGAATTCTGTTAACCCGGGAGAAGGTGTTAGGCACTCCCGAATTCCGTGGTTCTAGCACGGTCGCTCGACTGTCATATTCGGCTTATTTATCTGATTTTTTACAGTTATATACTTAATGCGAATTAATATCCCATTACCGCTTTTATTATTATTATGATTTACGAAAAAGAATGTTGCCTAAAAATATGTTTCGAATCACGTCACATGAAATGCACCCGGATTCTCGACACATTCTTATTCAACATTTTGGGATTTGGATTTGGGTCGCATGAAATGCACACCCGTATTTAAGAAGGTAAAATTATTAAAATACGCGCCTAGAGCGATTACTTATTTACACTTTTGAGAAGGCCATGATATTTGCTAAGAAAGGGCACATCTCGAAATCTAAGTACTTTATATATACATTTATGAGGGTCCTGTGATTTGTATAACTTGTTAGGCGAGGCACACCTCTAATTCAAATTTAAAACGAACTACATCCCGCTATATTTGTTTAGGAGTTGATTCCAAATTATTTAAAACATGTTACGAGCCACACTACATGAAATGCACATGTGGTTCCTGACACGCTTTATTTAACCTTGTTCAAAATTGGAGTCGGGTCACATGAAATGCACACCCGTTTTAAGAAAGTAAAAAAAAGATTAAACCCGCACTTAAAGTGACTAGCATATTACTATTCTTGCGAAGGGCCAAGAAATCAGTCACACGGCTCATTCCAAAATTCTAATCATTTGAATATATATACCTTTACGAGGGCATCATGATTCATACTTTATTTAGCGGGGCTCGCCTTATTTATTTAAGGTCAATCCTAACACGACTTACGGTTTTCTATTTAATTGGACTCCAATAATAAACAAAGGTCTTTTAGAAACATATCATTCCAATTTACCATGAAATAAACCACAAAGTCATGTAGGACACTATGATGGAGAGTGAGGAGACAGTAACAGATGCATTGGCTATTGACTGTGCATTTCCACATGATAAAGTTGGTCACTACTGCCCTATTCTCTCCTATTTAAAGTCAACCAAGTGGTATCCAAGATCTAACAGTTGTAACCTAGTTTAACAATCCAGACCTCATCATAGTTCGAACTAAATATCAGTTTCATCTGATGAATATACAGCTTCATCATTATTATGTACAAAAGGAAGTAAGAAAACTGAAACAAACAAAAAAAAATTGCAACAGCATGGCTTTGAGCAGCTTTCAACTCATTTCCATAAGCTTTAAGGTTCACAAAAATGTGTACCTGGATGATACAATAGAAGAAAGAGTGAGCAGTGACAACAGTATGGCAATCAGCAGTACAACAACAATCACAGCAACCCAAATAATCCCAGCAAACAGACTCCAAGAAAAGAAATCAATGACAGAAGGCTCGAATACTTCAAAGAAAACCACAGCAAAGGATTCCCAATCAAACAAACCCCTACACTTCTGAAATGCCCCAGGAAACTTGTGCACCCAACTGATTGAACCCCAATTAACTTCAAACAACAATCCAAATACCCAAAGTTCTGCCTATTACTTAAATCCGAGTATGTAACAGAAAAACAGAGAATGCCAACTATCTTTCAGTTTTAGAATTAACTGAAACTTCAACTCAAGCTAGAGACCCTCCTGTATGTCCTAACTCTACTCTCTGTATTTCAGAATGCTCCCTCCTTTTAAAATTCCCTCTCTAATGTATGCTGTTTTCGAAAGAAAAAAAGGTCCCTCTCTATTCTCTTCAACCTTATACTTATACTTGAAAAGCCAATGACACTCTAAGGTACAATAATCAGAAGACCCACCCTGCCCATACTCTTCTCTGCCAGCCCATTATATTCTCTGTGTTAGCCACTAAGTCTTGTTTAAGTGTGGGCTTAAATTAACTTAAATGCTAAGTGCAAACCTGGTGGAGTGCCATGCTGTAACAGCAGGCTCCACTGCCCAGCTTCATGTGCAGGGCATTAAATCCTAAAATATGCCACCTCTGATTAGTCATCTTACAGCTATATCCAAACAATCCCTAATCACAAATAAACACAATCCAACAGTGGTTCCATATGCAATCAATTTCTGCTATAAAAGCTAATAAACAGACTTACGAAGCTAATCGACAATGTTCGTATGACTCATATAAACAACAACAATCAATCCTTGACTCAGTGATTCGAAATGCCCAGGCAAACAAAACATAAAATACAGAATTTAGCTACTTGAGTATCGATTACAACCAATTCGCATTTCTATATCTTAATACACTCTGACATACAACAGAAATAAGAATGACCAAATAAAGGCCTTTCGAGGTAGAAGCAGAGAAGCTTAAAATCAATCACAAACGAACAACTAAATCAATACGACGAACACAACAATAAAACAGAAGAAAAAAGATGAAAAATGAGATACCTCAAGAAGAGGGATCAAAATTGGACGGACTTGGCTCCAAAGGCTTCGAGTTTGCACTCCTTTGAAGTAAACGGACTTTAATTGAAGTGTTTTTCAAACGAAAAACACTCCAATTAAGGTCTATTGCCTTCAAATACCGTTGACTCGGCGAAATCCCTAATTTTGGGTTCTAGGGTTCTTGAGGCTCGACTTTAGGGCTTTAACATTTCTGGTGAGATTCGAGCTAAGCCGGGGTTAGTAGGGGTGTGAGGGAGGTGTGAGGAGTGATTGGCGTGAATTTGAAGTGGTTTGGGATGAATGTTCAAGTTCAGACGAACTTCGAATTAATATTCGAAGTGTTCGAGAACCATTCGAAACTAACCACTGCCGAATCCGTGTAGAGGGGGCTTGGGAGAATCCATGGTGTTAATTTGGGGAGGTTTGGCCTACGGGAACCGCCGTGAGGCGATTTCCGGTAGGCGGAGGGCGGCGGAGTATGGTGGCGTTACAGGGGTCTCTAGGTTAGAGAGAGATCGGTGAGGGTTTGGCTTAGGGGGGGGGGCTGGGTAGGATATTAGGTTTATATATGAAAGGGGTGATTTAATCTCGACCGTCCGATCAAGCAAATTCGATGGCCTGGATCTCTCACTTAAGAGAGACGGCATCGTTTGGACGACGGATCGCCCCAGATCGAAACGGACCGGGTTAATGAGGGTAGCCTAGGATCGTCCGATCAAAGGAAAGTGGACGGCTCAGATTAAACACCTGAGACGGTGTCGTGTCCACGATGCTAGAGATGAACTTGACCGTTAGATCTGTTTGATCAACGGTCCCGATGGAAAGCCTGGGACGACGTCGTTCGGACGCTTCTGAGGCCAGGTCTCTAGACTGGGCCAATGGTCGATTTTGGCCTGATTTCCTTTGCATTTTTAGCCACCTCTCGACTTTATTAAATAACCCCCAATTAACTACAAAGCCAACTCAAACAAATCAAATTAAAGGAAATGGGATTACACCTTATTAGTTAACACTTAACAACTAACACAACTTACACATTCAAACGAAATCACATGATGACCAAGAAACAAAAATGCACATCTTCCGTGATTTTCTTACGATTAATTCCTATGACCACTTTATTCTTATGAACGCTCAATTAATCCCGAATATGCAATGCGTATTTATATATACCTATATGTTTTGTATTTTCTAAACAAACACACCCATACCAATGCTAATGCTCGAAGTCGACAAAAAATCAGATGTAACACAAAACTATTTTATTTTGAATCTTTTGGGAGTAATTCTCATGTAGGGCAAAAATCACGTGCTCACAATTAACCTCTGTCCAGACTGAGATAAAGAGACATCACCGTAACGACGGGCGAATGGATCAACCACCACATTTTAATGAGGAAAGACACCAACCATATGTTCGAACAGCAAACCCATCAAACCCCGACATGCTACACCCCTCTGAAACAAAAGAGATATGCCTCCCCTACTATCTTCTCATAAACATTTGTGTTTCCCTTTCAGAGATAATGCACGCACTGGAAAAGCTGGGCACAAAGGTGCAGTGGCTGTAGAAGATGAAATCGCATCCAAGCACCAGGATGTCGAACGTCCTATATTTATCCTACTAAGAACAAGGACACAAGACCGAATACTGCATTTAAATTGTGCGCACCTGGAAGAAGTACTAAGTGATAAAGGGTGGGCCAATTTCACTCGAGAGCGCTATCCACCTCAAGGACCTCCAAAGACACCATCACCAGCCCGTACCATACAAATGATCATTGGTGGCGGTGATGACACGATAATCAACCATGTGAAGTTCACCACCACGCACAAACTCAAACGGACGGTCACCCACGAACAGTATGACGACCTCGAAGATAGTATCATCTTTGATAGTTCAGATACTGACGGTTTGTCTTTCCCTTACGTACTATGATGCTTCGGTTATAACTTTACGCATCACTGATACTGGTGTAAAAAGAATCATATTCTATCACTTAGCTCTCAAGGTGCTCAAATATGGAGGAAAATATGTATGAAATCACGACTAAAATTTTGATAAAAACCCTTATGTCGCCCAAATTTAACACTATGCGATCGCATCCCATCTATTGCGATCGCATAGTACAATTTTCTCACCTAAAAAATTCCTCTTATGCGATTGCACTCATGCCCTTGCGATCGCATAGAACAAATTCAATGCCAAGGACCCTAGTCCAAAATACACTATACGATCTCACACCTGTCATGCGATCGCAGAGAACAAGCTCACAATGATATGCGATCGCAACCCCTGCTATGCGATCGTTAGAACAACTCAGAACCCCACTTCCATCCTTCTATGCGATCGCAACAGCACCTATGCGATCATATTGAGCATTCTTCTGCAACAAAAACCAGCAACCATCAGACCTCTAGAAATGCTAGAAATTATCCGTTTGGACCCCCGGATTCACCCCGAGGCCACTGGGACCTCAACAAAATCCACCAACCTACTCCAAAATACAATACGAACTTGTTTCAATCATAAAAACATATCCTTAAACACAAAAATCATCAAATTAAGGCGGATTCAAGCCTAAGTTTTAACTAAAACTTTCGAAACCAACATCCAATCAAAAACCCAACCAAACGATGTGTGAATGACCTGAATATTTGCAGATATATCCAAAATCACCTAAAGAAGCTACTACAACTATCGAAATTCCATTCCGACTCCCGGATCAAAATCTCACTTATCGACCGAAATTCACCAAAATTTTAACTTCGCCAATTCAAGCCTATTTCTACACCGGACCTCTAAATTCAATCCAGACCGCTCTCCTAAGTTACAAATGATCCCCCGAAGCTAACTGAACCATCAAAATTTAACTCCGATCCCTCTAACTCACAAGTCAACATCCGGTTAACTTTTCCAAAACTATTTTTTCATCAAAAAGACTATTTGCCTCATTTCCTATCAAACTCGATCCGATTTGACTCAAATTCACCAAACACTTATATTGAAACATGAACAAGCACATAACGGGGAAAACAGGGTGGCAACTCATGTGATGACAGACCGGGTCGTCACAATAATCAACTTGCATCCATTAGGTCTTATCATGGAACTGAATTTGAAATTGCTAAGTTTTTTGAATTTTGTGATGAGCATGGTATAGATCTTAACTTCTCTACCCCTGGGACTCCTCAACAAAATAGAGTAGTTGAAAGAAAGAACTGGACTCTTGAAGATATAGCTAGGACTATGCTTCTTTCTCGTAAACCACACTATAACTTTTGGGCGGAGGATGTAAACATTGCACATTATATCATAAATAGATGCATGACTAGACCTCTTGCAGAGAAGACTCCCTACCAGTTACTTAAAGAGAGAAAGCCAAATATATCTTATCTTGGGGTGTTTGGATACAAGGTCTTTGTGCATAATGGAAATGACTCCCTAGGTATGTTTGATCCCAGAAGTGATGAGGGAGTATTTTTCACATAGCAAAGTATATAAAGTGTTCAATAAAAGAACTTTGTGTATAGAAGAAAGTGTACATATAGTGTTTGATGAAACTAACACTTTTTTGAGATAGGAACATGAAGATAAAGCATTGGGATGGTAAAATATTTAAGTCAAGTCTCAGCTCAAGCCAAAGTGGCACCAAAAGAAGGAACATGTGATAAAACAGGTCTATCAAGAAAAAGTTAAAATTGTGGAGGTTCAGACCCCAAGCCCAAAAACCCAAAAACTTCTTCCAAGAAGTCTTCTTCTGTGTCTGCAACTGTTGAACCTTCATTAGCCAAGAGGACAAGGTCTGTAGTGAAAAATAAACAAGTAAGAATTTTTGAAGATGAGGAATGGAATGGAGAAGAAGAAGATGATGAGTTTGATGGTGAACAAGACAATCTTGCCATGTTTGGCAAAAGAAAATTTTTGAAGGGTAGATTGCTAAAAGACATGGTAGAACCAGGAATGATGAAAATAGTGGATGCCTTGGCTGCTCAGGGGTGGAAGGACATGGTCCTTCAAATGAATGGCAGGCTAGCCAGGAATGCGATCATTGAGTTCATGGCAAATGCAAAGGTTAAGGATGGAAAGGTTAGCAACCTAGTGAAAGGAGTTCAAGTGAACTTTGATGTAAAAAAACTGGGAGAGATCCTTGACATACCCTCTGAAGGGTTTGATGACTATATAAGGCAAACGTGTCATTGTCTGGACTCCTTTGATACTGCCCTTGAAATAAGTAGGAGTTTTGTGATGCTAAAGATGTGAATGAGGCTAGGGCTGTTCAGAAGAGTGAAATGAGGCAACAACACAAAGTCATCTTTGAGTTTGTCAACAAGTGCCTACTGCCGAGGCAGGAGAGAAGGCATGTTGCAATTTATATGGACTTAGTGTTGATGGAGTGCATGGAAAGATGAATGCAAATTAATTGGCGTGCACTCATTACCAAGCTACTAGACAGGGTCATCAATGGCTCCAAGGCTCAAACTACTTCCTATGGCTTTATTCTGACTACGGTTCTAGAAAGGTGCGATGTGCCCTTGAAGAAATGGAAAATAGCCTTAAGCAAGGACCACTTCGACATTAATACTCTGATTGCTTGTGACTATTTAGTCAATGCCATCCCAAATGAACCTGGTTCCTCCAAGAAGACTCCTATCAAGAGTAATATTAGGGCTCTAGTTCAGGAATATGAAGCCAAGGATACTGCGATAGCTAGGCTCAAGGCTCGTATAACAGAGGTGGAATCTGAGAGAGATACCCTCAGAATTGATCTTACCAAGGAAAATGAGAAGAAAGGTGAAATTCTTCACAATATGCTGAAACTTCTCCAAGTCCAAAACCAACCCTCTATCTCCCCCAAGCCTTAGGAATTCTAGCCTTTGTTTCCTAAACATGTCTAGTACCTTCAGTGAACCGGATTAGGAATTTTTCTATTTTTTGCTCATGTTTTAAATGTTTTTGCTTTCTGGTTATAGATTGTGATAGCAATATATCCTTTATAAATAATATCTACTATTTTTTCTCTTGTTCGATGTTAATCTTTCCTTGATAGTTTAAATTTTGCTTGATTATTGATGCTTAAACCATGATTGCACTTGCAGTTGCCCTGGTGGCCATGAGTACTTATTAAAATCTGGGACTCACACTTTGTATACAAATTTCGATGATGCCAAAAGGGGGAAGAGATATTGTGCTTTACACATTCCGAATAAGTAATATTTATAACCTTATTAACCCGGTCCTTGATGATAAATGAATTTTCTAAACTTTGTATTAATGGTTAAGGTGAGTTCTTACAGGATCCAAGTAAGTAAAAAGCACAGAGTTTGTCATCATCAAAAAGGGAGAATTTGTTGGCCCAAAAACAAGTGATGTTTTTAAGATTGACAAAAAGAATTCAGACATGGACCAGGTCCATCTTTTGAAGCACAGTCATGATCAATCTGTACACGTGAGATGCACGTGATGGAGATAAATCTAACTGATCAAGAAGCAATATCTCCTAATATGATCGAAAAGGTTGCATATTGGATAAGAAGAGAAAGACTCCATATATGAAGAGAACACAATTTAGGAAGAAGATAGTATTATAGTTTGAGATCACCACGAACTCTTCTACGATAGAAGAGTAGCAATTGAATCCCAGTCAACCTCTGATTACTAATCTATTAAATATAAGTGTTGTTCTCTTTTACAGGTATACACAAAAGCAGAAATGAAACTTAAATTGAGAGCAAAAGAGTAAGGTGCTTTTGCAAGAAATTTATGTGATTTGAGTGTGCAATCTTGAAGCTACTTGAACGAGATAGAAGATCAGTACCATGTGTCTATCTTTTATTCTTGTTCAATTATAGTAGGTGATTTTACATTATAACTTTCAGCTTTCATAGAAGCAATTGTACTAGAGTGTTCAAGTTAGAGTTAACTTGAAATTGTCACAACGATTGAGGCTAGGCGCCACAACGGAATTAGAGTTAATCTGTAAGTTTTTAAAGAGTTTTGTAAATATTGTTTTGGCTCACTAATTTCAGTGGAAGTTTGGAAAAACCCTAGTGAGTAGTAGGTCGTGGTTTATTCACCTTTTGAGCTAGGTATTTTTCACGTAAAAATATATGTGTTCTTTATTTTATATATTTATTATTCCGCAAACAGTAGTAGTTGGAACACCTAGAAGAACCAGGTCCTATAGTTCAGATAAGCGAAAATTGTGTACCACACAAATCACACCCTCTTGTGTGGTATTGGCATTTAGAACATCAATAACTAATCTAATTAGATGAGAATATATATAATTTTCCATGATTAAATGATTGAAGTCCTTATGCAAGAAAATGTCATGTATCTATTGCTTTGATGTAAATGTCCGAAGTGGGTAAGTTTTTACGCTAATTTATCCCCATTTACATTTACGTAGTACGTAATTTCAGAGTTGAAATAGTAAACTTGAAGTTCGAACATCATTTTTAAAGTAAATAATGCAAGACCAGAATTTGTCTTGCCAAATTTAGTTGGAGAACTACAAAGCATGCATAATTCTTCAAGGAATCAGCAATTGTAGTGTCCAAATAAGTCCATATTTGTATTGCCAGATACATTAGTAGCATTTTTATCTCGCCTGTCAGAGTCGGCATTACCATTAAGGAAGTTGGTCCACAATTCTCTTCGAGAAAATCATTCATTAAGTAGCCCAGCCACATTGTCTCAAGGTGTTCAATTAAGTTGTTGTTCTCGGGTTCGAATACGTATAATCTACTACCATTTTTGTTTGCCAATAATCTACAAAATTTTGCACTAACTAACTCTTAAAATTTAAAATTTGTGTAAAAATAAATAACTAATCTTAAAAGTAGTTTGATTAAAATTAATATTTTAAATAAATTTTATAATTTAAAAGTCAAGTTCTATGTAAAAAAAATCAACGAAAGCGAATACGAACACTCTAGACTCTCTCTTTCCTTTGCTTTTATTCTTACTCTTTGCTAAATACTGCATAGTTTGATCCAAAAAATAAAATTGAGCACCCATTCACAAAGAAAAATAAAAAAAATACTCCGTATTAATTTCACTAAAGATTGAATACCCTTGGCAATATTACTGGTTGTGCCGCTGCATTCATTAGTTAATCCATGGTTATTATCTCTTCTCATCAACCAAAAAGAATACCTGACTTTTTGGAATATTAATAACTTTCAAGCATTCTAAAACAAGAGGATTTAGTAAAAGTTCACCAGAGTAATAATCCTACTCTGTATATTGGAGCTGCAATAATAATTGGTTCTCATAAGTCATTAGATCCTCTTATTTTAAATCTTACTTCCGAAAAAATAAAAAGGAATCTTGGAGGAAAATGGAAAGAATGAATTGCAGATATTTGGTATTTACTATTCACAAGACCAAGTCAGTATAAAAAAAGGCAGATCAGAGCATCGTGTTATCTGATGTACTTAACAGTTAATCAGTTTTTGACTTTTTGCTTTTGTTGTTTCGGGTAAATTAATGTAACTCACATCTTAATATCTTTTGGACATGAACAATCACCCTCCGCACTGACATTTTCACTTCAGTAGCAGTAACGTTTCAATGTCTCGTTGGTTGATCTTCTGCTAATTAACTTAATTTCCATTCCCCAAGCACTGTTCTCCTCTTGTTTTTTACTCGCTGCCCCTATTGAAAAGGGTAAGGTTTGCGTATACGTTACTTTTCCCAAAGATTTTACTGGATAGTTGTTATTATTGTTGTTATTCTGCTTATACAGTCTCATTTAAACTGGCTTGTGCAATAAAGAATTCCGCAAGCTCTTGGCAAACTAGTAGATATAAATAAGTGATATTTAAGATTTTCCTCTTTTATTTTTGTTATTGTTATACAAATAGTCAGTCTGTTTATTTTTTGTAGCCGATATACACAGGTTATAATATAGATATACATGAATTTTACATATACATGAATTATATATATATATATATATAATTTATTCGCTATCTATGTTTAAGTTTAACAGATTAGGTGGCGACTATTTGGGTATTGCAATTGCGTAATGTTTTACTGTTATAGCAGCAAAAGTTAAATGTAATTATGTCTCATAGACAAGGTGGTAAACGTGGGCTGCTGGAAACACTAGTTGGAGTTGCGCAAATATGGATTCTGTAATCTTCTTCTCATTAAAAAAATTATTTGATTATTTTTTCCATGTGTATAATTTGCATGTGGCCTTGTAAATACTAATTTCCTGCCGCCTAATTTGTTTGTAAACTCTTTTTTAATATGCCAAAATTATTTTGCCTTGTTCAATATGTGGCAGAGATTCTAATACTTTGTTTGTCCCAAGTTTTCATTTTGTTATCTTTCCAATAATTTAACGAGGAACTCATCATATTCAACTTTCAACTGTATTATTTCACTATTCTTAAACGAAAAAATTACAACTCATAGTAATTGTTTATATAATTCGGAATATGTAATTAATATTATTATATTCTGGTCAAATGATCGTCTAAGAAGCAAGACAGATCTTAAATTGAGTTACACACGAGAAGCTAAAATTTGGGATATACGGCTCAATTATTAAAAGTACAATGAAATGATCTTCAAACTGTGTCAACAAAGTGAAAGTGACAAAACATAAGGGACTTAGAAACCGTATGACATGGTGCCATATTTGTTTGACTCAAAAGATATTAAAATCTTTTTGAACAAATCAATCAAAGATAAAGGTATTTAACCAAAAAATAAAATTTTGGTCAAAACTAAAATTTAGAAGAACGCGAGTTACTGATAATCAAAAGAATGTTTAAAACGAGATAATTTAGGTAGTAAGAGAGTAATTAAGAAAAACAAATAAACCAAAATATATTCCAATATGTTATAAAACAATAACAGAACAAGAGCAATATTGCAGAGAAAGAGAAAAAAGGTGAATTCTTATTGATATGGGATGAATTACAATGGAATAGAACCCTCTATTTATAGGGAGATGGTGACTTAGCCACCGAGTAATAAACCCTAGAATCTCTCGAAATATAGATATTCACCATAAATAGAATTCTATTTTTAACACCCCCCTGAATGTCTATTCAACAGATAATGTGCCTCGTTAAAATCTTAACTAAAATAAAACCCACTAGAAAAAAATTCTTGAAAAGGAAAAAGAGTACACATGTTTAGAAATGTGCCTTTTGGTTGCCTCGTTAAAAACCTTGCAAGCAAAACCCAGTGGGACAAAACCTTGTAAGGGAAAAAGAGTGTAACGCGCATTAACCCCTCTGATGAGAGCATCAATTCAAATCCTTGAGCATTTGCATTCCAATCTTGTGCACCTTCTTTAAAAGATCTTTGGTAGAGATTTGATGAACAAATCAGCCATATTAACTTGAATGAATATATTGCACCTAGAAATTATCATTCTTGATAGATATATACTGCCGTGGAATGGCTTTTCAATATCTTCATAGAGATTCACGCTATCATATTATCATGCTTAAAATTATAGCAATATACATATACGCACAAATTGCAATGTGGATGTGGTACTTCAAGATCAAGGATTGTATATGCTTCAAGCAATTTAAATCTTTCATGGATTGTCATATAAGTTAAGTTATATAAGCCAGATAATAGACTTTAGATGCATATTGTGAGCACGTGATTTTTGCCCTATATGAGAATTACTCCCAAAAATTCAAAATAAAAGAGTTTTGTGTTGTTTGCAATATTTGTGAATTTTGTGTTATTTTTCTTGAATTGTTTGCATTTATCTGTGCATATTTATTTGTTTAAATAAATAAAAAATATAAAAATATATTGTATTTATATAAAATTCAAGTTTATAATTAGTAATAATTAAGTTTATTTTATAAAATCACAAAAATATGTATTTTTGCATTTTTAGCCTATAATATCCAATTTGTGCGATTTTATTTTAATTAACGTCTAATTTTTTTGTAATAATAATTATTATGAGTTAATTGGTGTTTTTAAGATAATTTTGGTTTTATAATTTAATCTTAACATTTTTTTTAATTTATTTCATAATAAATAATTTTTTTTATAGAGAAGACAAATTCGGAATTGGGCCTCTTCTTAAATTTTAAACTTGAGCTCAAACATATTCTACCCAACCCAAAACACCATAACCCAAACCCATGACCCACGACCCATTTATTACACTACTATACACTATTCAAAACACACCCTAAACCAAAAAATCCTAACACACACACACAAAAGCCCCCATAAAAATGTTTGACCGTATTTAAATTTTTCACTCTATATATTTTAGCTTTTGTTTAATTATATATATATATATATATATATATATATATATATATATATATATATATATATATATATATATATATATATATATATATATATATATATATATATATATATATATATATATATATATATATATATATATATATATATATATATATATATATATATATATATATATATATATATATATATATATATATATATATATATATATATATATATATATATATATATATATATATATATATATATATATATATATATATTATTAAAAAAAACTGAAAATAAAATATTGATATTTTTTAAAATTTTCGGTTGGTTTTAAATAATTGAAAATGAAAGTTGGAATAAAAGTCAAAAGTGGCTGAAAATTAAAAAAATCAAAAGTAAAAGAAAGTTGTTTTTTTTAAAGAAAAGAAAAGAAAGTGGCATTTTTTTAAATAAATAAAAGAAAGTGGACAATTAAAAATATAAAAATCATTAAAGTTGTATTTTAAAAAATAAAAGATAAGCAAGGTGGGATTTCTTTTTATAAAATAATAAAAGCATTTAGTAAGTGGGATTTCTTTTAATTAAAAAAAGATAAAAAAATAAAAAAAATAATAAAAATAAAATCTGAAAATTTCGAAATTTTTTGCTATAAATAGAAGAGAAATTTGAGGAGAAAGAGGAGAAAAAAATCCTAGAGAGCAAAAAATCTAAAAAATCTTAAGAGTGTTACCAAATAGTGAACAAAAGAAAAACAAAACAAAAGAAAAAAAAACAAAAAAAAAATCGAAAAAAAAGAGTGTTAGTTTTTATTTTACAAAGTCTTATTTTGAAACTCGATTCTGGGATGTTGATTTTTATTGCTTAAATCCGGATACTGGTATTCTTGATTGTACTGCTGTTGCTGTGATATTGCTGTGTTGTTATTTGCTGTGTTGATCACCGGGATTTCTTTTATTTCCAATATCAGGTACATATCTAATCATGTTTAAATGATAAGATGAATATATGAGAAAGATGAGAATTTTGTTGAAATTTTAAATAGTTTCTATTTCTATCTTCTTTTACAGATTATGTTTTAATAAATTCCATATTAATATTCTGTAAGTTTTGTGATAGCTTTAAATAATTAAGCCTTGTTGTAACAATAATAAATCACTTCTAAAAATGACTATTAAATAGTATAGTTATAAATGTGTTTATTAATGATTCAAATTGGTTAGGAAGAATGAATTACTCTTTTGTTAATTGAATTAATGAGAATTTCTTTAATATCTTCTTTAATAAACTAAGTTGTTAATATGTAATTAAGTTCAATAAAAAATACGAATTTTAATTATTTTGCGTAAATTAGGCATTTAGGTACGATTTGAATTTTCAATAACACAAGAATTGTTTCTTTTCAAGTTTAACCATCTCAAAAATATAGGTGTAAATAATTAAGATTGATTTTGATTTTGGTAAATAGTTGTAAATAGTTAACATCAAGGGTTTAATTCAAAAATAGTAAAAAAATTAAAAAATATGAGTTTAAGTTAGTTGTAAGATAATTGGTTTAGTTTGTATATATATATATATATATATATTAGTTGTTGATTTTGCATTTTTATTTTTATATTTATTTAAGTAATGTTTATTTTTATTAAACATTTATCTAAATATAACAAATAATATATTTTTTTAGCTTATAAAAAAAACGAATTTAAATAAAATTATAGCCAATTTATAATTGTTGTTTTTTCTAAAAATAAGCTTAGTTTTGAACAATTTGGAATAAAAAATAATTTTTACCATATAAGCTTTAATATGGCTATAATTTTCAATAGTTTTGAATAAATGATTTTATTAGTTTTTCTTTTTATATATTCAAGTTTTAATATTATTCTGAATTAGCTTCTTTTATTATTAAGTTATGAAATTTCGTATTTAATAAAATAATAATAAAATAATTTCGAAAAAAAAATATTTTCTGTTTAAACATATATTAAAATCTGTTTCATTAAGTTTTTGTCATAAATTAGATAAGTGTTGCATTTTTAACTTCTAGATTAATTAAGATATTTCTTTATTTATAAAAAAAAACTAAAAAAAATAGGAAATGTAGTCAATTTAGGATTACTTTGTTAATAAATGAGACGAGCCTCGCCAAATAAATCGCAAAAACTGTGAAGCCCTCATAAGTGTATATATTTAGAAATCCGAGATTGGCCGTTTAGTAAATTTTCATGGCATTCTCAAAATAATAACGTGTTAATAGTTTTAAGCGCGTATTTAATAATTGTACCTCCTAAACTCGGGTACACATTTATGTGACCCCAATCCAAATCCCAATGAAGTCGGAATATGTCAAAAATTGCGGACACATTTATGTGACGAAATTCGAGATATATTCTCACGACATTATAATTTTCTTCTAACAATTAAAACGGTTTAGAGTGGTAGTTTGCACATTAGTTCATATTTGTTAATAAATCAGATAATCAAGCCAAATATAACAGTTGAGCGACCGTGCTAGAACCACGGAACTCGGGAATGCCTAACACCTTCTCCCGGGTTAACAGAATTCCTTATCCGGATTTCTGGTACGCAGACTGTTAAATAGAGTCAAACCTTTCCTCAATTCAGGATTCAACCGGTGACTTGGGACACCATAAATCTCCCAAGTGGCGACTCTGAATATCTCAATAAATGAATCCCGTTTTGGTTGTCCTTTAATTGGAAAAACTCCTTTTAATACCTAGCGCCCTCGCGGGCCTGCGGAAAAAGGAGGTGTGACAGTTACTGCTTTGCTGGGGACTATTTGACCCAGAACCACTGGTTCAGGGTTAGAAATTCGAGCTTAGAATAATTGTTGTATTTGGCTTTATTTATTATCTGATATTTTTTTATGTGCAAAATGATAACTTTACCGCTTTAATATTATTTGAACTGTATATATAAACTGTGCCGAAATCCTACTTCTTTTTGAGTTCTAAAAATGGTGCAAACGTTCGCGTAGCCCACTTTTCAAAATTATTCCAAATAAGTGAGTGTTAGGGTAAGTGACAAGGCCGGGCAGACTTTAGTGCTCCCGTTACGTCACCCCCTCCTCAGCCCCAGTTGTCCACTCGGGTAAGCCAGGTTTAGAACAATAAACCCAGTTTTTAAACCTAGAATAACAAAGCTTCATGCCGGATCCCTAGTAGGAACGTTTGTTTGCATCATATTGCATTTGACTTAGGGGACTCAACACAGGGGTTGGGTCCGTCTAGGACAGGTAACCTGAAATGAAAAGACCATCCTACTACATGAGATTATGTGCATTTATTTGATTAGATCGGCATGCTGACCAGCTTAAAATTGAATAACAATAAGTTTTGTCCAAACAATGTCAAAATCCTATTAGCGTTTCTTCAAAAATAATATTTTTTTTTTGGGTGTTAAAAAGATTTTTTTAAACTCGATTTGTTTTCTTTGGCGAACTACGCCGATTTGATTCTCACCGGATGTGAGATACGTAGGCAACCCCCATCGGGTCCAATCTCCCTTTTTCAAAAACAATCATTAAAAATGTGTCAAAGATTTTCGGTCATAAATAAGTCGGTAATTTGTTTCATTTAAGTAAATATGCTTTCATAAAAGGTTTAAGAGTCACTCTTGAAACCTTGAATCTTCAGGATCAGATGGATGCTATCCAAGAATCACCTCAGGTTATCATGGAAAGAGCCCGGATACAACTACAAGAATGGTGGGATGATCTAGAGGAAAATGGTCGAGTGTGGATGAAAAAACATTTGGGCCCTCTGCTAGACATACTGTATGTCAAGCCACGGGATGACTTGATCAAAGCTTTGGTGACCTTCTGGGATCCTGTTAATAATGTGTTCCATTTTTTCGATTTCGAACTCACTCCTACCTTAGAGGAAATAGCCGGTTACATTGCTTTTGGCCAAGAGTTAAAGGAGAAAAAGCTCATATTTCCCAGGGCCCCATCGGTGCATAAATTCTTTGATCTCTTGAAGATCAGCAAGAAAACAAGCAACGATCGCGTACAAAACGGGAGTTGCAAGTTCTACTTCTTGTATTACAGATTCGGAAACTCGGACGGATTTGAAACACATGAAAAGGGATTGAATAACCAACAGAACAAAGGCCTATGGGAGATTCATCGCCGATTCGCTTTTATTGTGGCATTTCTAGGAATCATGGTGTTTCCAAACTCGGAAGGTTCCATAGACACTCGCATGGCAAGAATTGCACAGGTTCTTGTGGATAAAAAAGACCACACCATTGTCCCACTAGTATTATCCGATATGTACCGGGCTTTGACCTTATGCAAATCTGGAAGCCCGCTTTTTGAAGGCTGCAGCATTCTCCTGCAAATGTGGATGATTGAACATGTTCGGCACCACCCTAAATTCTTAAAACATGCTTCAGACGGAACCAACTTCATCGTTAAATACGAAGAAAGGGTGGGAGATTTTATAACACCCAAGGGGTTTGAAGCATGGATTTTCTATCTAAAAAATTTGAGGGCGGATCAAATCGAATGGACTATAGGATGGCCCCGATAAAGGAGATCATTTACGTGACTACTTCAAAGGGCTATTTGATGATAATAGGGGCAAGAAGTATACAACCCTATGCGCCTCAAAGAGTTTTGAGACAACTTGGGAGATATCAGGTGATACGAGAGAAGATGGACTTGAGCAACATAGCCATCGAATTGCATCCAGAAGCAGCTATCCCTGAGAAGATGGTGAATGAAGATTGGCATTGTTGCCGGTATTTAAAGAGTAACACCATAGTGCTAGACCCAATAAAAGGCGAGTTCGATCCCGAGTATGTTGCTTGGTTTCAAAAAAGTTTTCGTGTGAGCCCTAGGCCCGAGCTCGAGGCGATCAGACCTACCAAAAGGCCTCACGTTCAAGCTTTCGATGATAAAATCCAAGAAAGATTAGCTTGGCTAGCTAAAGAACGTGAATACAAAGATCGTATTGGAGAACTAGAGAAAC